>VXBW01007087.1:244267-260133 GCA_013400375.1 Thinocorus orbignyianus
CTCAAAAAAAAAACAACCAAAAACCAAAACCAAAACAAACAAACAAAAAAACCAACCAACCAAACAGAAAACTCCCTTTGCTTGAGAACTGGAAAGTTTGCAGTGAATTTGTTAGTTGAGGAAAAAACAAAACCTGAAGACATGGAATGGTGCTAGATCTGGCAATTGGATAAACTTGACGGGTGATCAAGATAAGCCACGATAATAAATACAACTATCAGAATATGACAGTAAGAATGGCTGCAGCTTTGCAGTGGATTTGGTGCAAAAATGATTTCAGCAGACAATAAAGTTAGATGCCCTCACATCCTAATCAGATAGGAGTTAGGATTTGTTTGAAAATCTAAACGTATAAAGTGGATGATGTACAGCCAAAAGGCATAGGCGGCTGGAGGACAGTGCTCCTTGGCACGCCAGTGTCTCCAGGCACTAAATTGTCCTTTCACTAGACCCATTTAAAAGGATAAATAAGATTGCAAATGGAAACGTAAGAGGCTTAAGGTAATCCTGTCTTACTTTCTGATTCTCTAATTTCTACCTTAACAGGACACAACTTCTTTAGCCTTAGTAATGAAGGAAATGGTAGCTCAGAATTCAGGTTCTACTGGAGATATTCCAGTTTCCTCTCATTTCAGAATTAGCAAAGCTAATTTAACTCACCATCTCTAGCCTCATCTTCAAGAATTTACCTGTCTTGGAGTTTTGTTCGTCCTGAGATGTTGTAGGTGGGAACACAGTAAGGAGCAGGGAGCAGCAGCCCAGGAGTGTCATGTGTGTGGTGGCCAGGTGTCCCCTTGGTCATGTGGGTGACCCAGGCTGTGTGACGTAACATCTCTGCCCTTGTAGTTGAAATTTCTGCCTCTCCATCACCCGTCACTGCAAGGGCAGCTGCTCCCTGAGGAACAGGGTGCTGGAACCGGAGAAGGTCCCACTACCCTAGACCCAGATGGACAGGACAGGCCCAGAGGTCACAACCAGGCTCAACCAAGAATCCAGATCATGGAGCAAGGTCACAGATCTGAGGACAAGCTGGCAAGACAATGTGCAGCTCAGTTTTGGGATCTGGTGCAGGTAGCTAGGGTGAGGTACAGCCCAGCAATCACTGGGCAGGTCCACAGTGATGGGACAGGGTGGTGATCAAGCTGGGATGTCAGAGTGGGGTCAGAGTGCAGTCAGCCAGGCATGGGCATGTCTGCGGCTGAACTGGAGACTACCAGCATAGCTCAGGACAGGGGCTGAAGGTCCAGAGCTGAGCTGAGATGNAAGGACACAGAGCAGGAGGAGGCCAGCCCTGCCACTGGGAAAGCCAAGTTGACATTCTCCATCACCCTTCAGGTATCCTCTTTAAGCCACTCTGCCATCCATTGGGGTACTCTAATCTTACCCACCCCCCACCCCCCCTCAAAAAAAAAACAACCAAAAACCAAAACCAAAACAAACAAACAAAAAAACCAACCAACCAAACAGAAAACTCCCTTTGCTTGAGAACTGGAAAGTTTGCAGTGAATTTGTTAGTTGAGGAAAAAACAAAACCTGAAGACATGGAATGGTGCTAGATCTGGCAATTGGATAAACTTGACGGGTGATCAAGATAAGCCACGATAATAAATACAACTATCAGAATATGACAGTAAGAATGGCTGCAGCTTTGCAGTGGATTTGGTGCAAAAATGATTTCAGCAGACAATAAAGTTAGATGCCCTCACATCCTAATCAGATAGGAGTTAGGATTTGTTTGAAAATCTAAACGTATAAAGTGGATGATGTACAGCCAAAAGGCATAGGCGGCTGGAGGACAGTGCTCCTTGGCACGCCAGTGTCTCCAGGCACTAAATTGTCCTTTCACTAGACCCATTTAAAAGGATAAATAAGATTGCAAATGGAAACGTAAGAGGCTTAAGGTAATCCTGTCTTACTTTCTGATTCTCTAATTTCTACNTCTGCCCTTGTAGTTGAAATTTCTGCCTCTCGCTGCCTCTCCATCACCCGTCACTGCAAGGGCAGCTGCTCCCTGAGGAACAGGGTGCTGGAACCGGAGAAGGTCCCACTACCCTAGACCCAGATGGACAGGACAGGCCCAGAGGTCACAACCAGGCTCAACCAAGAATCCAGATCATGGAGCAAGGTCACAGATCTGAGGACAAGCTGGCAAGACAATGTGCAGCTCAGTTTTGGGATCTGGTGCAGGTAGCTAGGGTGAGGTACAGCCCAGCAATCACTGGGCAGGTCCACAGTGATGGGACAGGGTGGTGATCAAGCTGGGATGTCAGAGTGGGGTCAGAGTGCAGTCAGCCAGGCATGGGCATGTCTGCGGCTGAACTGGAGACTACCAGCATAGCTCAGGACAGGGGCTGAAGGTCCAGAGCTGAGCTGAGATGGGGCTCCTGGGCCATGGGCAGGGAGTGGATGAACACCCAGAGGGGGCTGGTCAAGGCCACTAAGACATACTAGTGCTCTCAGGCTCCTGGGAGGCTCAGGCTGCTGAGTTGCACAATGCTCCTTGTCTGAGCTCCTGCCATCTCCTTCAGTTCTCTACTGGAGATCCCCTGTGGCACCTGAAGCAGGGCAGCATGGCCCAGCTGCAGAATCACTTCTCCCATGACAGAACACCCCACAAAACAGTGAAGAACAAAAAACCGAACATAAGATCAGTTTTTAAAAAATTTATTAGTGAAATATTGACAGTGCGAAAGCCAGATGTGAAAGGCGAGGGCACAGCTTGCACAGGGTTATCTGCGATGCTGTTGGGGTGGGTGATGTTCCTGTTCCTGGTCCTGCTTTATGGGTTAATGCTGAAGGAGGAACCAGAAGCCTCAGCAAAGCACAGAGTTGACAAGGCACAGGTGTGAGAGCAGCAGCCACCAACCTCCTTGGAAAGCTGGATTTGAGCATTTGCTCTTGCTGACTCTTGGCAGAGAGTAACTGCCAGAGTCCTGTGAACTCTACAAGGCCTGTGAAGATACAGGCTTCTCCAGGGTATAGAATTCAGCCCTTTGTTACAGAGCACGTAGGCACAAAGTACTGGAGAATTTCAACCAGTTTTCATCAGATTTGCAGCCTGGTCTCCCTGTGTCAGCTTCATTTCTGATCCCAGTGACAGTAAGTGACACCCACTGTCTTGCTGTGAGACAAGTGTTCACAGCCAACCGTGCCAAGGTATTGCTGGAATCCAGGGGCTACCAAAGTGGGATCTTATTCACATCCTTGACCTGCGGAGTTGTCACTCTAAGTGATTTGGTCACTCTTCTTCCCAGCTAGGTGCAATAGCTCCATAAGGAATTGACTTACGCAAGAATAGGAAGAGAGGAAGCCCACGGGAATGGTAAGAATATGGTGGGCAGTTAAAACCCCTGCTGCCAGAGAGAAAGGTCTGTGGGTTTTGCCATCACTGCCCTGATGCCATGTAAACACGGCCAAGGCTCCTCTGGAGAGCTGAAACCTGGCCCAGCCAAGGTGACAGTGCAGAAGAAACTGCAGCCTGGCTGGGAAAGGACACTTCAGGTAATAAAAGGCCACATGGAAAGTTTTTCATATAACTACTCAAACTGACAGCAGCAGCGAGAGGGAAGGGCACTTTAAAAGCTCTGGCAATCTTAAACATGCTCAGCTCATATGTTGCACCCTCTGAGCTTTGATGCCCTGAACGGGAAAGTTAGAAGAGGATTCCCAGGGCTCAGGCTCCTGTCCAGGGCCAATATCTGATCACACCTGCCCAGCACCTCTGCCCACCAGCAAGGATGGGCAGGAGCCACCTGAGACCCTCTGACCACCCTCTGAAGAGGGCAGGGAAGTCCTCACCACTCCAGGCCCTCCTTCTGTGTCAGGAGCCTCTTGCTCTTCTCGCTGTAGAACTGGGCGAACCAGCGCCGGTGCTTCTGGATGCTGGAGTCCTCTCTGACCAGCAGAGGCTTGGACAGATACTGTTTGTTATTCCAGATGGTTATATCGCGCTCAAACTGGGGGGAGAAAGAGAGTCTTGTTCAGGTGGGAAAGCTGAACCAGCAGTTTTGTGTGACCTAACTGCAAACTTGGTTTATTTTTCAGCCTTTATCCCAAATGGCTGGTGTGGGACCGCTCATACTATTTGTAACTAGTAATGCCATGGCTCTGACTGCAGTTAGGGGACCTTTAGACCGTTATAGCTTCCAAACAAGAAGCCACTTTCAGCTTAGACTGCCCCTGTCATAGGAGACCCCGGAAAAGAAATGGATGTTGTGTGGGCAGGAGATTCTTAATTCATTGGGTTGGTCCAGCCAAGCACGGTGTTATAAATTCAGCATCCACATCTTAAACTCTGCTCCAACACAGACACAGTAGGATTTATTGAGTTTTCCTTTGTGAGTAAGTCTCTCTCTCTCTGCAGAAATGAGTGTTGCTCATTCACATTAATAAGACACAAGATGTTAAGCTGGCACTGATACAATACGAGCTAGAACAACTGGCTAACTTTGATTTGGGGTTGTTTTTTGGCATCTGACAATCATCTTCTGGCAATTTTTACTCTAGTGCCAGTGAAATCCTCTCTGGTTAGACCAAAGAGTTTCCAGGCTTGAATCCCTGACAGAAGGGAATGACATGAACTCTTCTGATTGTATGAAAGGGAGTTGGAGGGATGACACAGACAGGGTTTTCTTGGTAGCGCCAGTGGATGTAATAAGGAGTATCAGCTACAGGTTGCAGGGTGAGAAGTTCAAATTGGACATTAAATATCAACGCTAACAATATGGGTAAAGCAACAACGGAATGGGTCAAATGGTGTTAGAACTGGAAACCTCCAGAGGGATCTTTCACCACTTCCACAAATGCCTGAGGTAAGGATCTGGACAACCTCCAACAAGAAGGGCAAGAGTTGCCAAATCTCATGATAATTTAACAACAGAAGGATTTCTTGGCACAGTTCTCACCAAAGGAGATAGGATGATCTTAAAGAATCAGCCTGAGATGCTGGAAATCTGGACGCGGTTCCCTCAAAGATTTGCTGCAGCTCAGGAGAGGTTGACTAATCCTTGTCCCCCGGTTCTGCACCCATAGGAGAGGGATAGCACTTCTCTGCCACCCTGGGCAGATGACCCATTGCAGAGACCCTCTTTACTAAACCTCCAGTTTAGTTATTTTGGCTACTGAAACTGAAGTCATACCAAGCATTGAAAGAGTCTTCCCCATGAGTGCTTTTCTCCCATGGATATCTGAGCTCATGTGGGCAACTGCTCTTCCTTCTCACACCTCCTACCACCTTTGGCTGCTCTTCTTCAGAGGCCTTACCTGTATGCACTCTGCTCTCAGGATGAACTTGGGGATTATGGCCGGTATGTTCTTCTGGTAGTAGATTGTGTGGACAACATTCTGTAGGAGAGGTTTCAGGGGAGTCACCATCTGCAGGATGATCCCACGACCCAGGAAAGCATGTTCAAAGAGCAGGAAAACCAGCCCTGGCCCCACCTGCAGAGTAACAGAAGACCCTCAAGAAAAGATCTCAGATGGTCCAACTCTCTGGTACAGCAGCTCTCACAGTCAAATTTTCACATAGTCATCAATGTATGACCTTCAAGTCAACAACAGCCTTACTGGATGGTTGACACCAGTCCTGGGCTCTGATCTCAGCAGCGACCTACAGAAGAGCTGGAGAGGGACTCTTTGTCAGGGAGTGGAGTGATAGGACAAGGGGGAACAGTTTTAAATTGGAAGAGGGAAGATTTAGATGAGATATTACGAAGAAGTTCTTTGCTGTGTGGGTGGTGAGGCACTGGAACAGGTTGCCCAGAGAAGCTGTGGCTGCTCCATCCCTGGAGGGGTTCAAGGCCAGGCTGGATGGGGCTTGGAGCAACGTGGTGTGGTGGGAGGTGTCTCTGCCCGTGGCAGGGGAGTTGGAACTGGATGATTTTCAAGGTCCCTTCCAACTCTAACCATTCTATGATTCTATGATTCTATGACAAGGTGGTGTGAAGGTCCCTCAGGATTGTCGGCTTTGTCTGTCCAGGTCCCAGCTTTTTGTTTTTCCAGTTGTTTTGTGGGCAGAACAGTCCTTACAGACCCTCCCTTCTCTCCCTGCTGTGGAGCAGCCCCAGTGCCAGTGTGTAGGTTTTGACCCTGATGCACTGGGTGGGAAAGGCCACTCTGGACAGGAGGGACACAGGCTCAGCCTTTCAGGTGGCAAAGCCCTTCAGCTTGGGGCACTGGTGATCACCAGCATGGGACATACCTGCCTGGCTGAAACTGTCAAATCCATCAATGAGACATGCCTCCCAAAGATGGTTGCGGTGTGTTGAAGCAGCAGCCGGGAGCAATGCTCGTTGGGTTCTGGCTCTGGCTGCCACTCTGCCTGCAGGGACGGAGAAGGATCTGCTCAGTCTGAGGGATGGGGAAACAGGAGTACAAGCTGACACAGAAAAGAGACTGGACCTGAAGATGGGGGGATGTAACAGAGTGGGTAAGGTGAGCCTGATGCTTTGAGACAGGAAGGGGACCTGGTTTGAAAGATTTCGAACTCTTCATTTCTAAGAGGGAATCCAGGGTCTTACCTTCCAGGTGTGCTTCATAAAATCCCACAGCTTGGACCTTGTGTATCTAAGATCCGATCCGCTCAGAATAGCTGGTCCGTGGACGAAAGCCAGGTGAGCTGTGTCACCCGCATTTTCGGGGATTTCCTGCCATCAGGGAACAATTTGCCATTGGTGAGGGCTGAGCTGGGTGGGAGCTGCCTGTATTTAAGAACAGTATCGCAATGGCACTGCCGGAGAGCCCAGGGCACATTGCTCTGAGCACAGCAGCGATGCTCGCAGGTATGTGACACTGCAAGAGGCAGCCAAGTGAGCAGAGGAAGGGGCCTCTGCAGGGACTGACTTGGGACTAGTTCTTCACTAGTGTTTAGGAGTAATTTGAAGTTCAGAAACTTCAGAGTTCATTTTAAGCTATGCTTAAAACAGCCTATGCCTGTTGACTTCTGCAGCTGCACAAGCCGAGACTCCAAATAACTCCTTCCTTTGGCTCTGTAATAATTGCAAGTAATAAAGAATATTTGTGTTTGTGCTCCTAGACAACTTTTCATATACTTTTAAACCTTTGAACCCCACCAGTCTGCCCACACCATATCACTTTTTCATAAGTTTTAACTACTTTACTACTCAAATACACCAGTTTTCTACCAGCTTGGCAAGTAGTGTGGGCTGGTCCCGGTATAGACCTGTGTACAGTGGCTTGCCCTGAAAAGCAGAGATGAAATAAATATTATTATCCCACCAACCTCCCAGATTCGCCCTGCTTATCACAACTCCTCTGCCCTCTCTCAGAGCTGTATCTCCTGTGTCTCCTGCACCTTCTTCTTTTCTTCTAATAATTCTTTGCTTCTTTCTAACCCACTCCCCTTAGTTGTAATTTTGTCAGCAGTCTCTGCCTCTAGAGAGAAGTGTGCTTGACAATAAGGGTCGTTTTTTGTCACTGATTTTTACAAATAGGACACTTCTTCTCAGTGGCAAGTAGCTAAAAACCTCCCAAGGTCCAAAATCCCAAGGGACTACCCATTTTCACACCTGCTGCTCCCTCGCATCACTCTCCCAGTGGAGCCTCCACCTGTGGCTCCCCCTGAGGACCACAGTCACAGTCACTCCTGTTCACTGACACAAAACTGTGCCCCTTTTCCAGCCCCATTTCCACGGAGAGACAGTGGAAACAACAGCCTTTTTGTCCTCTGAGGCACATTTGTCAGCATGATGGTGATTATGAAGATTAACAGCAAAATAACCCTGCAGTGATCGATGAGTTGAAAAGCCGCCTGACAATAAGTGTGATTCTTAGAGAATCTTCTTTCCTTTTTTTCCTTTTTTTNAGTTATATGTCTGACATATGACCCAGAACATCTGCTCTCTATTCAAGAAGCCCACGATTCGCACTTGGGGAACATATGCCGTATTCTGGGTATACAGCCCTGGGGTGTATTTCTAGATCTGAGTTCAGCAATGGCACCAGGCACAGGCAGAGCCCCATTAATTGGGAGGGAGATGTCCCTAGATGGGTTAACTGGGAGGAGATATCCATGAACTACATGGTAGGAGAGGACCCAGGCGTGGACAGGACTCCCTACCTGGATGTGGGCGTCCACCAAGTGCTCTGTCTGCCCGCGAAACACCCACTCCTTGGTGGCCACCTCCCGCTGTTCTGGCACTGCCCATGTGGGACCGATCCCTTTGCAGTGGTACCAGACCAGCAGCATCCCATTCACCTCGCAGGATGGCCAAGTCCGCACCTTGGCAAAATCCGGCACTGTGGAGAGGAGAAAGGAATGACTCAAAAGTGGCATCTCCACGGGTGACACCGGTGCTAAGGGTCACCTTGTCCTGAACCACAGCCCAGAGCTCATTGTGGGTGACATTCATGTGGCACAGACTCTCTGGTGGCAACCTTCAGGCTGCTGAAGACAGACAACAACTTCTGAAGTTCACAGGAAAGCATTTGCTTGAATCAGTTTTATTTCAATTGTGCGTTTTGCATAAGTTTTTTAATGAAGAAGCATGGCTCTGCAGCCTCTCCCACTGCTCAAAACTGTCCAAATAATTTAGTGTCTGTTGCATCAGTGAACCCTCCTCAAGCTTCAATGAGCTAAAAGGAGATGCTTTAGATGTGCAGAGAGCAAAAAACATCTCTACCTCTTGAGTTCAAATAATTCTCAATAAATCTTGCAGTACCATGTGTCACTTTAAGAATATATCTGCAGTCCTTCTGGGGAAATTAATTTTGGCATTTATATTTACCCAGTTGTCAGAAAATGTATCTTCTACACGGATTGGAACGTTTTCGCTCTCATTACTGGTTTTTTCTAATTTGCAAGCAAGCAAATTATTCAGCCTTGTACAGTCACGTGGGAGGTGAAATACCAGGAGAAATTATGTCTCTCTTTCAATCAGTGACTCTCAGAGGGTGCAGGAGGAGACCTTTGCTGTGATTTCCAATCGGTAAAATCTGGTGCTTCGGGTGGGATGCATCTTGTGACATTTTAAAGAGGGCTTCACCTGCCCCCAGGCTCCCTGCAAGCCCAATGCCACAGGAGCTGCCCGTCCCAGATCTCCAACACCCCTCTCCCTCAAAGTGACCTGCATGAGCACAGATGGCTTTTAAATCTGTTAAAATCAACCTGACCCATTTGGGCTGCACTGGGAACAGGGCAGCTGTCTGCAGCTTCAGTCTTTTAGTATCAGACAACCACGACTCTGAATACAACACTTTCAGCTGAAACAACTCATTTTGGCAAGCATTTTCACATATCCAGAGTATTCATTCTCATTTTGTGATTAAATACATCTTTGCTTGCAGTCTAGAAACTAATTTTCAATCAAATGTGGCCCCTGAGTGAGTATGTATGGGGAGAAATGCAGTATAAATCTTCTTTTTCCTGAAAATATCCTCCGCACACACAAAAGAAGATGCTGTTGGGTGATATCTATAAATAATCTTATCCAATATAGCTGGAATGTTTCTTTCACTTTGGGAGAAAAAAACGTCTATTTAGTAGAAAGACTGACTTCTACTGCTAATCAGTGTTTTCGTTGCTGTCCCAATCAATCCCAACCAGAGAAAGCTGAGCTTCTCAGAAAAGTAACTAAGAAGCACAAACCAAAGGAAAACTCCAGGAAAATCTCTTTGCTGGTTTCAGTCACATCTAGAACTGTGGTGATTTAAACCGATTAGCACAGCCAGCTCAAGTAATTGTTAATGTGAACTTTAAGTAAGACATTCTTCCTACACAGTCAGCGCAAACCATATCTAAAAGGTTGGTGTATGCGAAGAGCTTTGCTGGTTTCTAACCAAAAGTTCCCTTCAAGCCTTAAAAGGAGAAAAAAAAATGCTATTGAGAGACTATTCTGTCATGCTAATGAGACAGATTTAAGCACTGACGTAGCATAAGCTGTCACTACAGAGTACAGAATGATTTCTGAAACCAAATAGCTCCTCAGGATCCATCCCTGCTGGTGCAATGCATGAGTCAGAGTTAAAAATCTTACTTTATACCCTTCTTGCTGAATGAAGGAGTTGTAGGATTATCAAAATCAAGATAGGAGGTTATTTAATTAAAGTTCCAGTTATCATTTAATGCAGGAAAGGGCACTGGAAATTTATGCCCTGCCATGATCAACCCAGGAGGAAAAGCAGGGCACTGCATGAAATAGGGGAGCAGGATGGAGGCTGAGTAGTTTTCCTTAATGGACCATTTTTCCTTAATGAAGTAGCTTTTAATGAGGACACACAGGGCCCTGCCGTCAGAGCAGATGCTTTCTGTGGATCTGGGGGGGAACTTCACCTTTTTCAGCGTAGGGGATGCGGGTGCATTTTCCGTCTTCTCCCCGAAATGCCCAGCCATGGAACGGGCACTCGATGCAGTTGCCCACGACGCGCCCACCAGCTGCGAGATTAGCCCCGAGGTGAGGGCAGTAAGTGTCCACCACGTAGGCTTGGCCATCCTGGGTGCGAAACACAGCGAGCTGCTCTCCTGCAGAAATATGACCTTATGAGGTTGTGAAAACATCTCCACATTGAGGGGCTGGAGCGGGTCCAGAGAGGGGCAACGGATCTGGTGAGGGGTCTGGAGCGCAAGTCTTGTGAGAAGAGGCTGAGGGAGCTGGGGGCATTCAGCCTGGAGAAAAGGAAGTTAAAGGGACACCTTCTTGCCCTCTACAACTCCCTGAAGGGAGGGTGTAGCCAAAGAGTGTCGGTCTCTTCTCCCAAGGAACAAGAGGACAAGAGGAAACAGCCTCAAGTTGAACTACGGGAGGTTTAGGATGGATCTTAGGAAAAATTTCTTCCCTGAAAGGGTTGTCAAGCCTTGGAAGAGGCTGCCCAGGGCAGTGGTGGAGTCACCATCCCTGAAGGAATTTAAAAGACAGAGAGATGTGGTGCTGAGGGACATGGGTCGGTGGTGGGTTTGTCAGTGTTGGGTTGACGGTTGGACTTGATCTTAAAGGTCCCTTCCAACAGGTCTATGTTTCTATGAGGGAGATCAGTAAGACGCACATTGCTTCGCCCCTTACAGAATAATTTGGGTTGGAAGTGACCTTTAAAGGCCACCTAGTGCAACCCCCCCCTGACATGAACAGGGACATCTTCAACTATTTCAGGTTGCTCAGAGCCTAGTTCAACCTGAACCTGGAATGTTCCCAGGGATGGGGGTATCTCCCACCTCTGAACCTTCTGACCGGGCTTTTACCCAAAGTTGCAGGCAGCTACCTGTGCAAAGACATGCAGAAATGTCCTGCAAAAAAATTAATACTGGAGGTTTTCTTCCCTTTCTAGTGGAAGAGCAGTGGTAGGACAAGAACATGCTTGCTCCGGAGAAGTTGTTTAACCACGAGATGGCACCTGGCAGCTGCCAGAGCCGGTGCCAGCGGGCAGAAGAGAGCTGCAGGCAGGCTGCAGGCAGGAGGCATCTGCTGCCTGCAAAGAAGGGCCGTGCAGAATTGGGCTGGCAGCTGCTGTAGCAAATGCCCAGGCTGCGGTGGCCATCAGCTCCCTGCCGGGGTTCAAAAGATGTCCCAGAGCAGAGAGCGGTTGTGCCACGTCCTGTCCTGCGTGTTGGCAGCCTGCAGAGCCAGGCAGCTGCCCTGTGTCCCAAGGTGCCCCATGTCCCAGGGGGTTGCTGTAGCACAGAAACCACACTGCTAAAGGGCACTGCCTTGCTCCAGGCAGGGGAGAACATAACTTCCCCTGATCACCTCTAAACCCTCATGGCTTTGACCCTCAGCACTGGTTTTTGAGCTCTCAGAGTCTGTTTCAGCTGCAGGATAAAAGGTGCCCTCGCAGAAATATTTACAGGTTTAGGATGCTTCCCCTTCTAAGGGAAGGGTCCACACAGAGCAGAGCAAGAGTTGCACATAAAGATAACTGTTCCTGTCCCTTTTCCCGGCAGGTTTAGAGCAGAGAGCACAGAAATCTCATTTCAGGAATCTCTGGCAACAGTCACTGGGAGGAAAAGCCCTTCATCTCTTTGCTCTTGGACTCCCAAGTCGTCCGCATGGCAGCTCGGTGGTGGAGCCCTTCCTCTGGCTGGGGTGGCCAGGAAGTGCAGGTCAGAGCCCTGCCACCTCCTCAGCAAAAGGGAGCTTTCCAGGGAAGCAAAGGGAAGGAAAGCCCCTGACTCTGGTCAGGTCCACTCAGTGAGTGGAGGGTTGTTGCCATGTTGCCCCCACACTCAAATTTGCTTTTCTCCATCACTGGGCCAGATTCCCTTTGCCCCCTGAAACGATGTGAGGTTTGTCCTGCTGGGATCCGTCCCTGATCAGCTCTGGGATTCTCCTCTTCTTGCCCACCCCTGGGGCAGCACTGCCTCAGCTGGGCAATGAACTATTGAAATGGAGCGACAGACAGGTCCTGGGCTACAGCCACAGATCTGTTCGTGGCATCACTCCACCCAGATGTGTGATGAACTGTGGCTGGATGGCATGTCACAGTATTATCTAAATAAATGCTCATCCTGGAGGGACAGAAGAAGTGCCAGGTGCTTTCCTGACCCAACAGAGAGCTGCTCTGAGGCTGCTGTGACACCACAGACCTCACCCAACTCATCCCTGCCCCTTGGCTCAGGGGAGAGGGACTGCTCCTCAGGGGCCTGGCCTGAAAGCAAGGTGAGACCTGCTCCAGTATCCCCTTAAGTCACATCCTGGTTGGAAGGGGGTGCAGCTGGTGTGGGAGCTCAGAAGCACTTTGGCTGTTCATACAGATGTGGCAACTGAGTTGAAGACCAGGGTGCCCCAGTGTCCTCTCTTCCATACTGTGCTCTAGTTTATGCATATATGTACTCAGATTTCACCAGTGTGAGAAGTCCAGTCGTTACAGTGTCTGCTGGAAGTTAAAGCTCAGCAGGTGAGATGAGACCAAACTAAACTTTGTGAGCCAGGTTCTGTACTTATTTCCCCAAACAGACACATTGATGACAAGCGACACAGCCATCCCACTGTGAGCCATCCCACCCAAACCCACTTTCCTTGATTGAAGCTCTGTGGTCTGGGCAAAGAAAAGGAAGCCTTGCAAACTCTCCCAACCTGTGAGATTAGGAATGATTGTTTCTGGTATCTGGTTGTCCTACAGTGCCTGGAGGTCCCTCCTTGCCCGGGACACCTGGCTCTCTTGTCTCTCCACTCTTTCTGGAAGGCTCTCACATCTTCTGGCAGCAGGCACAGGGGAGATGAGGTGCTGGTCCTTTCCCCTGCCCGAGGTAGCAGGGAGTCATTCTGAAACATCAGCATTTTCCTCTCTCTCTATCCTGCCTCTCTACCTGACCTGAGGTTCAGAGAAAACAAGGGAAAGCAGGGAAAGAGTTCCTGCCTGTCTCTGCAGGTGTTGTGATTTCACCAGGAGCAGCTTGGAAACACAGAGGAACAGCATTGGATGGGACAAGCCAGAACATTTGGAGCCTGGGGGGGCCCAGGCAGTACCCCAAGGAGCAGCCTTGCAGCCTGGTGTTCTGCCCACAAAAGTTTTAAGATGGTCCCACCTTTAGAGCTTTCCTTCATAATGACGGTTTGGAGTTCTTCAGCCTTGAAAATCTTGCCCGTGGGCAGACCCGTGCTGGGCTGTCGAAAAACCTCACCCAGGATTCCTGAGAAAGTGCTGTTTTTACCTTCCAGCCTTTGCCCTCTGGAGTCAGCAGACCCAGAGAAGAAGCTGATCCATGCTCTGGATCAGCTCTGTTGCAGACTCTGGCTTGTGCATCAAATCTGATTTCTCTGCACTTGAGAGGACAGTATTCCCAGCCTAGGGTGTACTGAGAAACTCTGTTGCAGGAGAATATTAGAATCATAGAATGGTTTGGGTCTGAAAGGACCTTATAGATCATCCAGTTCCAACCCCCCTGCCATGGGCAGGGACACCTCCCACCACACCAGGTTGCTCCAAGCCCCGTCCAGCCTGGCCTTGAACCCCTCCAGGGATGGGGCAGCCACAGCTTCTCTGGGCAACCTGTTCCAGTGCCTCACCACCCCCACAGCAAGAATTTATTCCTAATATCCAATCTAAATCTCTGCTTTTCCAGTTTAAAACCACTACCCCTGTCCTATCACTCCACTCCCTGACAAAGAGTCTCTTTCAAGCTCTCCTGTAGGCTCCCTTCAGATATTGGAAGGCTGATTAAAGTATTATTAAAGTATTAAGAGCCACATACTGATGTTTTCCTATTAAATTAACCTATTTCTTTGATGGAAATCAGATTGCAATTGCAGCAAGAAGAGTACATGGGACATAAAGGGCCACCGGCCACTCTGCAGTCTGGGCAAGTGGCTCAGAGGAGGTGCTCTGGGGCTTTCCTGCCCAGGAGGCCCACTGGGTCTGAGCAGCTTCTCTGCAGCAGGAGCCCAGACAGCACCACTGCCCAGCACCCCATGGACCAGAGCAGCTCCCACCCCACTTCCACAGTCTCCAGAGAGAACCAGGCTTTCCCGCCTGCTCAGTGCCATGTTCTGGAAGGTGTCCCATCCCAAAGGATGAGTCTCGCAGGGACTGAGTCAAGTGATTTTTAATCTTTCATCTCCTCTGGCTCACTGCCTACAGAGCAGGGCTACATTTCCAGGCTATGCTCAGAGACTCCAAAATAAATTAGACTCCCACAAACCTGGAGGCTACAGGTTGTTTAACTGTCTTATTTACTGATAATCTTCCTGGCACTGCTACACCTCTGCCACTCTGCCACAAGAAATGATTTTACAAGCACATTTCAGCCAGACCCAGAGAACTGGGTGCCAGGAGCCAGGCTTCAGTCAGACAGCCAAGGGAGTCGTAAAAGATATGGGGCTCTCTAGGCCATGTATATTGGATTTTGTCCGTCATGATACACAAAAACAGCCAAACAACTTCGCAGGAAAGGATGGCTCTTGAAAATAGAAACACTCCCCCACACACACTTTGACCACAGAATCTGAGGGATTTCAATGAAGAAACATCCCTTCTAATGAGGAAGCCACCAGCACAAGTCCAAAATCATCTGCAAAAGAGCAAAAGGATGCCAGACAAGCACAGCACGCCTCTGGCCGTGGCTGTGAGGCCCCATCCTGATCTCCCCAGGCCATCAGGAGCTGCAGGTAGCAATGCCTGGGAGAAGAACCCAGACAACAAGATGGTCCAGTGTCCCAGCACTGACCCCAGAGAAGGATGCCTTTCACACCCTCTAGGATCCTGTGCCATGATGCCCCAGTGATCAAGCAGAAATACTCAATGCCCATGCAAAAACCAAGGCTCTGGCACCCTTGGTGCCCCATGTGGGTGCCCTGAAAGGGATGCCTGGGCAAAGCTGTCCCAGCACCACAGCAGGAATGCCCTGTGCACTGACAAGAAGCTTGGGCAGGGACACTGCAGTGGGCAATCATGGGTGTTGGTTTGGATACCCCAATGCCCCAGCAGGACACCCAGGCTGAGGTGCCCCAGTGCCCTGGAGAGGATGTCTGTGTGAGGATGTCCCAGCACCCCAGTGGGGATGCCCGGGCAGCGGTGCTGTCTAGGATTCCCAGGTGTCCCAACAGGGATGTACTTTTTCCCTGACAGAGATGCCACCCAGGATTCCCTGGTGCCCCAGTGGGGATGTTCTGGTGACCTGACAGGGATGCTGGCTGGGATGTACCAGTGCCCAGGGCTGGCCTGGTAACCACACTGCATCAACAGAGGAAGTAATGCCGGGCACTGTGCTCGGGCAACAGATGTCCAATTCCCCAGCAGAGTTGCCCCAGTAGGGATGCTCCGGTATTCTGGTGGGGGTGTCCAGGCAGGCACGCCCCAGTATCCGGCAGGGATACCCAGGTAGGGATGCCCTGATACGAATGCCCCAGCAGGGATACCCGGGGAGAGATGCCTTGCACACTGGCCGGGATCCCGAGACTGGTCGCCCCCGTGGCCCAGGC
>VXBW01007087.1:260315-316071 GCA_013400375.1 Thinocorus orbignyianus
CAGCGGCCGGGAGCAGCCCAGCAGCAGCAGGATGAGGACGAGGATGACGAGGAGGAGGAAGGGGAAAAGCAGCTCCCCTCTCCCCGGCCCCGCAGCCAGCAGCGCCGCCCCGCACCACCCGCTCCCCATAGCGCGGTGGGTACCGCCGCCGCCGCCCCTTATAACGCAGTCGGCCCCGCCCGGGGAGGCGCTCCGTGGAGTGGAGTGGAGTGGAGGGGAGGACTCCAGGGACCCCCGCGGGCATCCCTGGCTTCATCCCGAACTTTGGTGGTGACAGAGTGGGGTCTACTAGAGCCTGAGGGACTTGAGGAGAGGTTCTGCCTAGGGAAAGGGGGCGCAAATTTGGGGGGTTACAGCGATAGCCTGCTGCCAGCTCGGGGGTTATGGCGTGGAGGGAGCTGGGGGTCTTCTAAAAGCAGTGAGCACAAGGTGCAGCAAAGGGAACTCCACTTGTGCATAAGGGAAAAACCCTTCCTTAAAGAGTAGTCCTAAATCTGGTAGATACATTAATTAGATCAATATACAACCCAGCATCCTCCTGAGCTGCTGGCCTGGGCTTAGAAAGGGTGAAGCTGATACTGGAACTGACTTTGACATTGGGCACCTGACAGAAGGGTAACAAATCCCTTGGAGTTCAAGAGCAGCTCATAGAGGTGCCAGTACAGAAAACAGGGGTAGCAGGGGACGTTGATCCTCTCTGTGCAGAGAGAATAAATCAGGGCAAAGCCAAGGCTGAGATATTTGAGCTCGCTGGCTGGCTGGAAAAGTGAGGCAGAGAAGTAAGGCTTGATTTAGTCCGAAGAATTGCTCAAGTCCAAGAGGTGACTGTAGAAAAGTCACCTGTCACGTAGATCTAGTCAGAGAGACTTCTTAGAGAAGCAGCAACACAAAACACCCACCATAGCACTGAGTTACCCAAAAGGCTGAAGGAAAGGCAGTAGCTAAAAAGGCGCATTCAGACAGGGTGAGTTGCCTGAAGACCTCACATGAAAGGTTCAGGTAAAGATATCTATAACCTATTTGAAACCTGTTCTGGTGTGGTTGCACAGGAGACCAAGCACAACAGTTGGAAGAAAACAGGCATCCCTCGGAGGAGGACAGGCAGCGAGTCCTGTCTGAACTGGGAAAAGGAAGAGAGCAGCGGCTCTGGGAAGTGAAAATAGGGCAGATCAGAGAGGGACTTTCAAGAGCAACTCACTAAGGGCATAAAAGCACAAAATAAATACATCTGTTGTGCAAAACCAGAGGTCTGATGGGTGGTTTGGGGACTGGCAGACCCGTGAGTCACTGCTGTGTGGGGCAAATCCATAAGAGGCTGCAGCGAAGGGGCTGAGACACACAGTAGTGAACGTGCTCCGATGGGGAAGAGTCAGCGCCCTGTTTGCACAGAGAGGTCACGTCTCACAAACAGATCTGAGGCGTCACCAAACAGGAGATCAAGTTCACGCTTTGTTCACTTGGCTTTTCAAGAGACTTCCTCTAAGGTGCGTGCTCCTCGGGTAATCCTGAGGCAGCAGAGGGGATCCACTCTGCTTTCACTATTGGAAAGAAGATAAAACCAAGGCAAGGGAATAGATGCTCTGCTGGTGCAACAGACAGCAGTGTGCATTTTTTATTTATTTTTTTTTCTCCACAGAACTTTGGAAATGGGATAAAGAGATGCCTAAATCATCTGATAAAGACAATTCTTAATTATCCAGTACAGTAAAATGCAAAGTTGTCCAGGAACCACTGCAAAAGAAGTCTTTCAGATCTCTGGGTGACTGGCAGGCAAGCAGCAGTATCTGGCGATGGAATGTCATGCACGTGGCAGAGACCCGCAGGAGAGGGCTGGCTGTTAATTGGCACTCAGAGAGAGAGCTGAGCATTACTTGCCTTGGTCTGTGGATACATCTGCTCACTGGTCCACACTGCTCCAAAAGACAAATGCAACATTGGGAATAATTAGTATTAATGCTTTTGTAGACATGATGACCTAAGCGTATAAAGGAAGCAAGGTCCGTAGAGGACAATAATAGTTTCTATTAGACGAGCTGATACAGCTGGAAAAAAGTTGACAAGCTTTCAGGCATAATAGCCCTCCTTCAAGAATAATTAGGAATGTAATTGGGAACATGAGCAAAAAAACAACTACACGTTTGGTCTACAGCAAGGTGCATTGGTGGCTACCTCATCCTGCATGGAGTAAACCTAGGGGAGATACAGAGAAAGGAGGAGAGTGATGAGAAGCAGGGACTGGCATGAATAAAGTAGACTTGAAGTATTGAAAACCAGAAGGTGACTTTATCGGTCCATTACCAGTCCCTGAACTAGACGGACCTTAGTCTTAGTCCAGAACTTTCCTTTGAAGTTCATATTTGCCCTCTTTTCCAATTTTGAAGAAATTTATGAGTGGACAGAACTGGGTCAAGTGAGAGGGAAATCAGAAAATGAAAGGACAAATGGGAGACAAAGGGAGACCCAGGGTGTTGCACCAATAGTTTCCTCTATGGCAAGTGAGAGTTTGGTGCAAGAACTGGTGGACCCAAACCTTTATGAACACTTAGTCCTCCCTTTTTTCTGCTTTTCCCCCCATCTTTCTTCCAAGACAGCTTATGGGTGCAAACAGGAGAGCCAGACCACCCACAGCATCCCTGGTGGGACACAAAGAGCATGCTCCCTCATGAAACATTCACCATTAACTGATGAATCATCAAGAGGTACTCGAGGCATGTCTGACGTGGCACTGTGGGGACCTCTGCTTCACTGGGCATGGGCTTGGGCAGGGGACAGAAGTCCAACATCCTTTGATGTACGAAGGCTGCCCAGAATCACTGGATGTTAGAGACGGAGTGCAGGAGGCATTTACAGGACAAGGCACAGGGAGCTCCTGAGTGGGGTGACGGCAGGAGCTCATGGGAACTTGTTGAGCAGTGCAGAACCTACACACACACGCACACACACACACACACAGGTCATGTGGCTCTACTTTGTGTCCTCCTGCTTTCTGGGGTGCCAGGCTCAAGGATGGGCAGTACTGGGGTGAAGCACACTCCATGCTAGAAGGGAAAATCAAGTGCAATGCAGAGATTTCCTTCTCGTTAACTTCTCTGGCAAAGCTGTGCAATGACCTGCAGGGGACCATCCCAAGGCAGCTGGGAAACAGAAAAGGATGAAACTAGAACACCTGAGCCGAGAAGCAGTAAATGTTTCTGTAAATTATGTAAACTGAGTATAGTTAAGCACTGGTGAGGTAACTGTGGCTTCTGCAGGCTATTGTCTCTATTTATTTTAGGATATATCGAGAGTCTTTTGACCGGTACATAGAAACCTCAGCCATACTGAAGCATTTGTTTGGGCATTGCAGTAGTGTCTATGGTTACGGACACTGAACGCCTTTCACCATGTACAAAACCCCAGTTCCGAGTGCTTCTGATTTTGCTGAAGCAACCACCTAAGGCTGAAAAGTTTCACTCCCCAGGTTTGACACTCACAGGAGCAGTGGTCATGGTAGAGAGGACTCATCCACTTCAAGAGGTTGAAGCTTAACTCTATAGAAAAAACAGTAAATATGGTGTTTAGCCAGTATTGGAAATCCTTAGGCTGGTTGGAGCTAATATACATCTCTGTATTAGATTAGGGTTGCAGTCTGGAAGAGTAGACTGTGGTGGGAAGTAAAGAGAAATTCACAGGACTGCAAGGGAAGGATGAAGCCTTGGAGAACTGATTTGTTGGCCACAAGGACTCTCAGTGAGGTTTTTCACCAGAGTGATAACTCTACCTGCATGTTCCTCTTTCCAGGAAGCCCACCTTGAGCCTGTGTCTTGCTTCCCAGGTGTGCCGGCTTTTAAGTACGTTATAGATAACTTCAGGAAAGGAGATGAGATAAAAACAGTGTTTCTTTCAAAATGAGTGCTGTTTAGCCTTGTCTCATTGTGTTTTTATTTATTTTTATGCCAGTTGCATAATAGAACTTGTGCAATCAATCTTTCTATCTGTCCTTGGCAACAAGGTTTTGATCTTCTAGCAAATATCAATCACACATGATAGGAGGGCACAGCTCTCCAGGGGGCATGTTTGCTGTCAAATTTCTGTGCTTTGGATTTTTGTGTTTAAGCTCTAACCTACCAATTATCTGTTCTGGTGTGTGTTGGAGCACACCCTGGCTCCACGCTAGGCTGCCAGCTGGCTCCTGGGATGAGGTATGTCAAGGACATCAGAAAGTCTGGTGCTACTCAGCTCCTGCCCCTACATGCCATACTGACACAACTGGGCCAGCTCTGGCTTTGTCTAGCTTGCTCAGCATCCTCCAAAGCTACTCCTGAGGCCGTATGCCTCTCATTTATCATGTTTGGTGTCTTTAAAAGCCACATCTGGCAGGTTGGAAAGCAGCCCTCTAATTTTTCTGTCCTCCCAAAATTGGGAGCACTCACATGGGAGCTGCATGGGCTGGGGAGCCCCTGGAGCTAGTGGAACATTCACAAAGACATGAACATTTCCCAGCAGCAGCACGGAGTACTGAGAATACTGAGGTGTCCTAGGAACTGTTCACTACAGGGGGACAGATCCATGACTGGCTGGACCCCAGGATGTGAGGGGATCTCTGGCCACTGGGGTGGGCTCCTGGGAGGGGGACAGGATGCTTGGGGATGCACATAAAGGCAGTCAGCTGATGATATGTTTGCTGCTCCTGCCAAAAGTAGGTTTCAGAGGTGGGAATTTTTGCACGTTTCTGCACCCATTGCAGTGAAGAAAATGCCCTGTCATGAGGATATGTGTCTCTGCAAGGGTTACAAGTTCCAGAGTGCATCATTTGTCATTGACACCCTTTTCCTTCTCTCTTTTCAGCTTCATCTCTGGCCAAAGAGGTTGGGCATGTCCAAAGGTCTTACTCTCCACTTGATAGGGCACTTCTGCCTACACATGAAGCCTGTAACCCACATGGAGAAATTAATATGTCCACTTTTCCAGGGAATTTGGCCCTCCTGCATGCCCCCAGCCTCAGGCACACCCCACTGCACCTTGCAAGGAGCAGGGCTACAAGTTATCGGTGAGACAGCAGACTCTAGTGTCCCAGTGTCTCCACTGGGAGAGCCCTTGGAGATGAAGAAAGTCAATCTGACAGCCCTGGGTGCCAGTCTGACCTTGCGGAGCAAGACAGGCACATCCCAGTAGCAAGCTTTCCCCTGGACACCCAAGCTGCTGGACTGAGCTCCAGCATGGTGGGCTATGTATGTTGGGGACCACCAAAGGCTGCACGGGGGATGATGCCCCGCCAGTGTGCTCCATCTCCAGCCACTCTGCACCAGTTACTCCATCACCACATTACCTGGACCCAGGCTCCAGTGTCCTCCAAGGCGAAGACCTGCATGAAGGGTCCAAGTAGTGATTGATCTTGCTGAGCTCCTTTCCAGCTTCCACTCTGCAGCAGTCCCAGGGGGCTGGAAGTCCCTGGGGACAAGTTGTCCCATCTCCTGGGACACAGTGTGTAGGAAGTTGAAGCTCAGCCACCTCTTGGCTGGTTTTCCAGCAGAAAATTGGAATTTTGTCAAAATGAAAAGATTCCTTAGAGAACATTTCAAATGTGAATGCTGTTTTTTCCTTAGAAAATTATTCCAATGGAAATTCCTGCCCACTCCTGTTGCACATCTGGCTACTTCTTTCTGTGATGGCAGTGACTCCAGAGGTGACACACACTGTGCTCAGGAGGGTGGCAAAGGCCCTCAGAACCTTAAATCTTGTGCCTTGTGTGGAGCAAAGACAGCACAGATCATAGAATCATAGAATCACAGAATCATATGGGGCTGAAAAGGGCCTTTGGAGATCATCTAGTCCAACCCCCTGCCAGAGCAGGCCCACCCAAAGCAGGTCGCACAGAAAGTTGTCCAGGTGGATTTGGAATGTCTCCAGAGAAGGATTCTCCACCATCTCTCTGGGCAGCCTCTTCCAGGGCTCTGCCACCCTCACAACAAAGAAGCTCTTCCTCATGTTGAGGTAGAACTTCTTATGTACAAGTTTGTGCCCATTTCCTGTCACTGGGCACCACTGAAAAAAGGCTGGCACCATCTTCTTGACAGCCACCCTTGAAGTATTTCTAGGTGTTAATCAGATCCCCCCTCAGCTTTCTCTTCTCCAGACTAAAGAGACCCAAGTCCGTCAGCCTCTCCTCATAAGGAAAATGTTCCAGGCCCCTCATCATCTTTGTGGTCCTCTGCTGTACCCTCCCCAGCAGTTCCTCAGCTTTGCACTACACCGACACTGTGCTGCCTAGTGACTCCACCAGACGCCTCTGAATTGCAAAGTATGCTGGACTGAGTGTCTCTTGGCTGAGAAAGTATTTAGGGAGAGAACAAGACCTGCTTAGGATAGCAGTCCATCCTGGGTATCACCTGGAAGAGAGGTGGAGACAGGGCCAAGAACATACAACAACAACAACTCAATCCAAACAGCTGCTCAGACGCTTCCCCCTTGGTCTCTGTCCCACTGCACTCTGTAGCCCCCTACCACAGAACTAGCGTCTGGGCACCTTGCTCTTTGCAGGCATCAACCATTGCCTGCCAGTCTGGCTGGATGGCAGACATCATAACAGGGATACAACCTACAACTGTGTCCCAGCTGCCCACACAAATCACATTCCCCAGATGGTGGGGAACCCTCTGCACTAGCCGCCAGGTGGGTGGTGGGTGGCTTTGGGTCCCCCCTGCAGCCCCTTCTTCATCCATCATCCTTGTCTGCTGTCTGCCACCACCATCTGCCCACCTGTGTTAGTGTCATTCTGTGTCCCCATCCCAGGCCATCCTTGTGTTGGTCACAAGACAGAGAGTCACCCAGGGCAGGTTCCTCTGCCTGCAGGTGCCCAGGGCTTGGGACTGCCCTGGGATGTGTCCAGGTGCCTGAGCAATAGGAACAGGAGATGTGATGAAACTGGGCAGGAGACTGGCCATGGCACGATGACTGTGAGGAGGGAAGGGTTGCAGGGTACCAGGAAAGCCTTCCTCCATATTCACCTCCTGCCTACCCCAGCGGTGCTGGAGGTGGACTTGCACTGAGGGACCAGTTCAGGGAAGAGCTTCCCCAGTGCCCAGATCATCAGCATGGAGACAGCCATCCGTTATTGTCCCTGGCAGGCAGTACCCTCTGAAGTCATCTGTTCTCTCCTCTTCCCTAGCAGCTCACGAGGAGTTTTTCCTCCAAATATTCTCAGGGGAGCTTTTCTCCATTTTTATTCAGCCTTTTTGTAAAGGATGTGATCCTCAGGTGTGGACAGCTTTCCCACACAGGGTGCCCCAGTACTTCATACAAAGGCTCAAGAAATTGTCAGCTGTTGTTCTGGGGTACCCTCAGGGGCACATCCATGGGTAACACTGCACGAGTGCATCCTTTTTGTTTTGAAATTCATGATCTCTGACCCCCTCTTTGATATTAGAGACCACCTTTCCAGTCAGTGTTTCTGCTGCATCCACAGTCCTGTCCTAAAGGCAGGACCAACAATATTTGCCGCTTTTTACAACAATATTTGCTGCTTTTTACATGGCCCTGCATTGTCCACTTTGAAACATGTTCCAGTACTCGATTTATCAAAGAACCCAAGTTATTTGGCAGTCATTATTTGCTGTCTCACAGATTTTGTTGTCAGTGACTGCTTCCAGAGCAATGGCAGAAACAATGGTAGCAACTGCACCTCAAATCCTTGCATACCTGTAGGAACACCCCCATCCCATTGTAGTTCTTCACTAACAACTGCTCTAAAAGATCTTCCATGGCCACTCAGTATGTGCTTTACTTAGTTTTATACCTCAGCTCAGCCATTCCTATATCCTGTAGCTCATTGTAGAATACATTTCCACAGCCTGTTAGAGCTGTGTGGTTGCTGCTGTCAAGTCACTTTTAACTTTCTCTAAACAATTCAGTTTGTTTGGCAGCTTCATGACGACTGACACAAATCACTTACTCCTAATGCTTGATTTCCTCATTTGTGAAATTTCCTATTAGCCTTTCCATTTCCCACCAGGTTCAGTGCTGCTCCCCTGAAGTCTCTATGTTTTATGTTGACTTTGGCCATTGGAAGAACTACACCATCCAAAGACACTGGGACACCACACAAACATCAATCCCACGATTTCATCCAACTTCCCTGCATCCCAAAGGTGCCAGATCTGAAGAGCAGGATCACACTATGCACATGGTAATTGCTATCAGGAAATTTTGTCTAGTTCTTGCACCAAACCATGGCTAGAAAGATTGCTATGATATGCCAGGAGGCAACGATGGGGAAAACAAAGACCTTTGCTGGCTCCAGAGCCCTCGCAGGGATCAGCTGGTGGATGCAGTTGTTCCTGCCATTTACACAGCTCCCACCCTGGGAAAGCCCTGCATGCACCCATTGCCTTTGGATGATCAAAGAGCCTGAGGACACAGCAAGTGTGGGAGCCATGTGGTGACAACGTCTGTGCTGGCTGAGCCTGGCTGCTGGAGGTTGTGATCTGGGCTGTTCCTGATGCCAGGACAACACAGCCCGGTGGGAGACTTGACCTAAGAGGGAAGCAGGCATCTCTCAGATCTCTGCAACAGTGCCAGAACAAGAGTCTTTGGAGACAAAAAATGAATGAAGGCACAGAGGGAAGACCCTGGCTCCAGAGTATGATCATCTGGGACTCCTGGGCAACGCAAGAGGGGCTCAGTACCTGCACTCCTTTATCTCCCTACAGGGAACTCCAGATAATTAGGAGGAAAGACCTTTCGCACTTCAATGTGATTAAGACAAATGTTTCAGAGCCTGCCTTTTTCCTTTGTTGTCTCTGCTAAGTCTCCTGGTGCAGCCAGGACTTGCCTTTATTATTCTACTGCCATAAAACACACTGGGATATGGGTCTTCATAGCTCACTCCAGAACAGTCTCTTCCCAGACAAGCTGCCTGGTAGGCAGAGGATGGGATGAAGTCAGATATGTACAGTCTAAGGGATGGACGGATGGATCTCTCTTTAACAGGCAACCTTTGTTCCTCCAAGACAGCACTCAGGCCCATCAGGGTGGACAGAGCCACAGCACATGAGTGTAGAGACTCATCTCTGTGAGTGGAGGAGTACGAATGCCACGGTGACACTGAAAAGGGTGACGCATTGGCTGGAAGTCTGTGCTGACAGTGAACGAGATTGGTGTGGAGCTCCACGCAAAGCACTGCAAGAGTTAAGTTGAGGTGGGGCCATTCTTCTCCTCTCACTGAGCCTGTCATAACCTCCATGGGTTTCATCACCGTCCCCAAGGAATTGTCTTCAGCTTCTCTCTGAGGGTCTCGTAGCTGGAAGGGTGCTGTGTAGCACACAAACCCCTCACATCCCGAGGCCCCGCGGCGTTACACAACGGCCATTTTGCTTCTGCAGCTTCTTCCGAGCGCATGTGGGCAACGTGGGACACAGACAAAATGGTTTCCATGGCAACTCGCACTTCAGAGATGCCAGCGAGAAAATTTGCGCTGGGGAAAGAAAATTCTCCTTCAACTCACGTTGCAGGCAAGCACAGAGGTGGGCTGCGGCAATACCCTCGAAATGGCTAATGTAAAAATATCTCTGGTGATTTTTCTTCTGCAGTGCTCAGCTTGCTCTCTTCTTGGCTGGCACACAGTGGGCTGGCTGATGGCATTTGTCCCATGCAGTTACAAAGGAATGCGCTGTCACTATCTGCAACCCCTTTGTTTTTTTTCCAAAAAGGCCAAAAATGGCAGCTCTGAGGAGCAATGTTCTGTTCTGTCCACGTCAACCCTCTGGACCTGGAATGGGAGAAACATGGACCAGGAATGAAACAGAATCCCTCTCAGCCATGGAGCTAGCCTGTCCTCCAGATGTTGACCACAAGCTGCTGCACCTCCATTTCCTCTGGGGAGGCTAATGGTAGCCCAGGCACAGAGAAAATCCCAGGAACTCAGGAACTTTCCTCAGCAGACAAGTCTTAAGGTCATATCCTGGAATTAAATGATTCAATGGAGGAAAAGGAGCAGTTGCCCTGTGAGCTCATGTCTGCAGGAGTGGTGGCTCTGTCTGGAGGGACAGAATGAAGCCAAGCAACCACGTTATTTAACATCTTTGCCCAAGAGGTGTGTTGGTCGGGAGGGGGGTTCACCAGCGCTAGAGTGAGCACAGACGCTGGTATCGTTTGTGTCACAAGCAACTCTCCTCAGCAAGGGCTGGGGAAGTGTGTCATTCAGAGATGCTGCATAACTGTGAAGATTTGTTCTGGAGCACAAATTGTGAAAATCCCAATTTACAGAATCTCAGAACCATAGGATGGTTTGGGTTGGAAGGGACCTGAAAGATCATTCAGTTCCAATCCCCCTGCCATCATCACGGGCACCTCCTCTAGACCATTTACACCCAGTACGGTATAATCACGCCTAGAGAAGACTCTGGTTTATCCTGATGTGATTTTGCCTCCCAAAGCGAGGGAAACACTCCGACCCCGAAGGGGCAGTGCAGGTGAAAAGAAAGCAGCGGGACCCCCGGGAAGGTCCGTTCCCCTGTAGCTGGAGCTGCACACACACACACACACACACACACACACAGACCCCGCACCTGCGGCGCTTCCCAGCTCTACGGGAGCCACCCCCAGCCCCACACCCCCCCTTCCCGGGGTCTCCGCCGTGCGGGCCAGGTGGTGAAAGTCCGCAGTGTGTAAGCTCGGACACCCCANCAGCACCAGGGAGAGCGCCCCGCCGAGCCTCGCATGGGCCCGCACTGAGCCCGGCCGGCGGCCCCGGTGCGGGGCGAGGGCTGCGGGGGAAAGGGGGGGCGGAGAGGGACCCGGCGGGGGCCGGGCCGGCCGGGAATGAGCACCATGCGGCTGCTGCTGCTCGCCCTGCTCTTCTCCTCCTCCTTCGCCCGCGCCGGCTGCGACCCCAAGATCGTCAACATCGGCGCAGTGCTGAGCACCAAGAAGCATGAGCAGATCTTCCGTGAGGCGGTCAACCAGGCCAACAAGCGGCACGGCACCTGGAAGCTCCAGCTCAACGCCACCTCGGTCACGCACAAGCCCAACGCCATCCAGATGGCCCTCTCCGTCTGCGAGGACCTCATCTCCAGCCAGGTACCCCCGGCCCTGCGAGCCCGCCGCCGCCGCTGCCCATACCGCCTCCGGGCACACACAACCCGCCACCCCCCCGCACCCCCGACCCGTCCCCGGAGGGCACAGAGTCGCCCCCCCGCACGGTCACAGCGCCCCCGCCCCCGCCGCAACCCCCGGGGCTCGGGGCGGGTAGAGCCGCGGACAGTGGGGTCCTGCCCCGGGGACCGGGGGCCGCATTGCAGCCTTTATGTAAGCGCGTTCGGGCGGCACGATCCTCCAAACGGGCACTCGCATCCATCTCGAGGGTCACACGGGCTCACACACCCTCTTGGGGACACCTGCACCCATGCCGGGGCACACACGGGCTCACACACATCCCTCGGGGGTACCCGGATCCATCTCAGGGCACACACAGGCTCACACGCACCCCCCGGGGGCATCCACATCCATCCCGGGGCACACACGTGCTCACACACCCTCCTGCACCCATCCTGGGGCACGCCTGGGTTCACACACAGGCTCACACATGCAGCCATTGGCACCCGCATCCATCCCAGGGCATACACAGGCTCACACACACACACCGGGGGCACCTGCATCCAGCCTGGGACACACAAGGGCTCACACACCCCCCTGCATCCATCCCGGGGCACACATGGACGCACACACACCCTCTGGGGGCACCCACATCCATCCCAGGGCACACATGGACTCACACACACCCGCTGGGGCACACAGAGCAGGCATGCAGGCATGTCTACCCAACTCCACGCGTGCAGCCATGTAGGGTGCACAAGCGAGCCTCACCATGGGCACAGGCGGGCACACACATGTGCACACACTGTGTTCACACAGGGGCATCCACAGACCAAGGGCAGGTGTGGGCATGGGGGGCACAGCACACGAACACACCCCATGTGCTCACACAGCCGTGGGGAAGCCCGTGGGCTGCACTGCGTGTACACACACACCCCTCTGCCATGGGCACATGTGTGTAAATGCGGGCACACACAGAGCACTGCACGTCTGGGCTCACACCAGTGTGCGCCAGTGTGCACACACTCTGCCACACGTGCACATGCATCTGTGTGCACACACCAGCACACCAGGTACACACACATGTGTGCATGTACCACCACACAAACACACCCCCACCCTCTTTGCTTCACACACACTCCCAGGTCATACACTTACATGCCACAGCACACGCAGCACCATGGTGTTCACCACATGGTGCATGAAGCAGGTACACCAGCACACCCCTCACCCCCACATGTCACAGTCACGGACACAGCATGCACACACACACACCCTTGTGCACACCAGCCCAGTGCCTCCTCCCTCCCATCTGCACAGGTAACCCTCGGCATGCATGAAGGATTGGTACAAATCCATGGGGGCAGTGGGTGCCACCTGGGTGCCCAGCTAACCAGCCCAGTTCCCCTCCACTTGGGGCCATCAGGTGGGCACATGGGCAGGTAAAAACCGACCCCCACCTCCAGCACACCCATGTGAGCGGTGTACATGGGTCCACGCATAGGTACAAACATGCACAAAATTTGTATGAACACTCACAACATGGAGACTCATACACACACACCCCCCTCTGCACACACATAAATGCATGTATGTGCCCAGGCACACGCAGTGACAGCAGGGGGGGAGGGAACTAGGGGGGGCAGGGGTGCAGAGCAGAGCAGAGCTGACACGTTCACAGCTCAGCTTCCCGACACAGCGGTGGAGGAAGGATGGCTGGAGCCATCGCTGGGGAAGCTGACAGGAACTGCAGCGTGGGCTCTTTCACACTTGCTACCCAGCAGGGAGAAGGCTCAGCCGGGTCCCTCACTGAGCAACTCGAGTGATGGATGCCTGTGCCCAAGCCCCATGGCAAACCCCACAGACCCCCCGACCAGAGCAGGCTTGCAGGCACTGGCATGTCCCTGCATGAGGGGTGACACATGGGGGGACAGCGAAGCTGGGCTGCAGAGGGGGTTGCAAGTGCTGGGGGTGGCCACTGTCTGAACACCAAAGAGTTCTCCCAGGCTGCCCCACCACCCCTGCTTGGGGCACAGCCACCCTTTGGTCCCTGCTGGCTGGTGCTGTGCCAGATCTGCAGGGGAGAGGGGAGGCTGTGAGGCAGAGGAGGGGCTGGGAGCATCCAAAATGGCTCCTGCCGGTCAGCTGCTGTGCAGCACAGCACAGCCCTCACCCCAACACAGCCCCCAGCCTCTCCCCCTGGTGCCTGGTCCTGTCCCAAGGCTCATGACCACTGACCTGGGTGCAGGTCCTCGCCCAGCCATCATGTCATTAGGCACCTCTTTGCAGCGTGCTCCCCTCCTCCTGCCTCCCCAGGTGACCTCCCCAAACCCTTCCTCGGTAATTCCTCCCTTCTCCCATGACAGGGTCTCCAACCCATGCCCCAGCTCACCCTGCACCCTCAGGGTACCAACCCTCCCACCCAATGCCAGGCAGGACCTTCCCTTCTTCCCATCCTCCCCAGTCTCCAGGTCTCCTTCCCCAGACATGCTTCATCCTCCCCTCCCGTCCTCACAAGCCATCTCTCCAGCCTGGGTGCAGAGCGCTTCCCAGGGCTTGGGCAGATGCTTGGAGGAGGAAGAGGTGTCATTTCCTCCCAGACATCAAAGATCTTGCACTGATTCACTGTAGTTGGAGTCCTGTCACCAGCTGGGGACATTCCTTGTGCTGTGAAAGGGCATCAGTGTAACAAAGGATCCCCCAGGGATTACCCAGCTCCTTCCTCTCTGATTGACACAAAATAAGATCCTGCTGGAGACCAAAATCCCAGAGCTGTCGTAACAGCAAGATCTTGCCAAGATCCTCCTTCCCCACTTCGGTGTAACCCAGACCCCCTGTGCCCCATCGCCCCAGCGTGCTGAGGGCAGATCCTGACTCCTGCCCCCCACCATCCCTCTGGCTTTCTCATTTCTCCATGCTCTCGGGGCCAGATGGCTGATCTGCGCCGTGGCTCTGTGCTCCTTCTTCTGCTCTGAGTCCCAGCTGACCACTTTGTTTGTAATAGTCCTCAGAGGGGAATTACAACTGAGTATTAAATGTGTGGTTAAAGAAATCGCATTACATAGTGTGACTGTAAGGGAGATGTTTCCCTTTAATCTGTAATCCATGAAAGTTATTAGTTTAGCGAGCAGGGCAGCTGGGCACGGCGTTTCCATTAAGACATAACCCTGAACAGACCCATTGTCTCCGTGGGGGCTGCAGCCCAAACCCCGACACAGCTTCCCTCGCTCCCCAGCATGGTCCTTGCTTTGCTGGTCCCAGTTATTTGAAACCCATTATCGTGTTAACATGGGGCTGTTTAACATTGCAGAGAAGAANGATGTGCTCCTGTGAAATAATGTTTGTGTCGTGTATCCTGTCCTACAGGTCTATGCAATATTAGTTAGTCACCCTCCTGCTCCCAACGATCACCTAACACCAACACCCGTATCATACACAGCTGGCTTCTACAGGATCCCTGTCATTGGTCTGACAACACGCATGTCTATATATTCTGATAAGGTAACTGATGCATGTTTCTAATCTAGTATCTCATACGTGTGCTGTAAATCAAGATTCAGGAGGGTTAGTGATGTCTACACTGCCCTGCCTATCTCTGTGTCTGTCTGTCCGTCCATCTTCTCTGGTTAAACATGCAGCTCCCTCCATCTCTCTCTCTCTCTCTCTCTCCCCCGCGTTCCCTGGTACATGATTTTTTCGCAGCTGCCAGTGTTGACCTACATAGTGCTGGATGATTTCTGCAGTGCTGCTCTGACAGGCTGCTGGGCACGCTGCTCTTCAGCCAAGGCAAACACAGGACCCAGCTCCTGCCCAGGGACACCGGGTGTTCATCAGGAACAGCCAGGGGGGTCCTGGGTGCTCCCAGGCATGGGGGGACCTGTGGAGGGGCAGGAAGGTCCGAGTACATCTGGCAGAAGCTCTCTGGGGCTTGAAGGTTGTTTGGCTGCATTCAGTTCTCTGGATTGATGTGGTATCAGTAGGGGAGAGAACAGAACTGGCTAATGAGTTATCCCGAGGCTTTAAATGACATTCAGTCTGGTCAGCACTCAAGAAAGAGGTTCAGATTCCAGTGTCTCATACCACTATCTGCTGTCCCTGTGGAAACATGAGGACTTTCAGCCTGGATGAGGTCCTGCTCTTTGCAGGGACTGGGGGCAATGCCCCAACCTGGTTGATGGGACTCTGCCATAGCTGGTTCTTCTGCCAGGCCCTCAGCTCACAGACCATCTGGCAAAGACAATTTGAGTTGAGTTAAAGCAAAAGGAGGAGCTGAGCAGGGCCCAGTCGACCCCACACCATCACAGCCTCAGTGGAGGCTTTTGTCCCAGTGCACGAGCTCAGTGGGTGAGATGATGCCTGGTTTTGAAGCACGAATCGGCCTTAGCTTGGAAAATGTGAACGTTCACAAATGCAAATGTTCAATGCAAAAATAGTCACTCCGCCTACATGCTAAATGAAGTCAAATTTCATGAGGGAGGAGCAGAGTTCCCAGGGATGCAGCCACAGGACTGCTCGGCTGGAGCAGCAAGCAGGTCTTGGCATCTCCCACCAAGTAGAACCAGCAAGCCAAGACCACAGCAGTGACAGCACCAGGGACTGGGAACCCACATGCCCTCGTTGGGTCCCGTCAGGCACTGTTAGAAGGAAAGGGATAGTGACAGAGCTGGCAGATAGAGAGAGAAGGCAGACAGCAGGTAGGAATGTGCATGGGAGTTTGGTTTGTGCTGCCATGAGGAGGAGATAGGTCTGATCAGCAATGTCACCGAGAGGGACCTTGTCACAGCGCACATGACAGTGGGGAAAGGGACCCTGCAGACCACCAGTCCACCTTCATCTCAGCAGAGCCATGCTCACCGAAGCAAATTGGCTGCCTTTTCCACAGCATGACCTTGTGCTGAATTTGCGAGCTCACCCTGAGGGGATGGAACTTCCCTGGCAGACTCTGCTTCAGCCATTGCCCTCCCGCCTCCCTTCTCCTATTTAAAACATGTTTTCTGCAAAAGTGGCTCGTAAAAACTGCCTGGATCCCTTCAGAGCCAGAGAAGTGACCCCACTGTGGCAGTGGCAATGCACTGCAACGGAGGGGAGGTGCTCCCCACTGAATATTTGGGGGTACAGGGCAGGTGCAGGGCTGCAGGGTGCTCTGTCCTGGCAGAGACTTGTCAGGGTGACCACGCTGTGTGTCTCACCACTCCAAGTGCTCCTGCCTGGTCTCTCACTCAACCTCCTTCCCATCAAGGCAGCTAGTGGCTTGAGGGCTTTGAAATCTCTTCAGAGAGGGGAGTTGCGGGCTGGGTGGGTAGAGGAGCGAGGACATAGAGTAGTCGACTGGTAGGAGATGGAGGGGACAGCAAAGGTGGGAGGGGAGTGAGGGACAGCAGAGAAAAGGGGTGCGAAGGGGTGAGACAGGACAGTTCAAGGTTCTGCATGCAGCAGGGCAGGCTGGTGCAACACAGGAACATTCAGCTTGTTCCCTTTTTGGTTTCCACTGATGAGCTTGCTGGGTATTTTTGGTCTTTTTTTTCCTTTTTTTTAAAGTCAGAAAATTATATCTTTCAGCTTAGTTTCTATGGAAACAAGCTTGTAAGATCACTTTGTGTGTGTACCCCTGATTGGTTTTGAAGGCATCAGCCAATTTTAGCTAAATTTCACAGCGGGTTGAAGCCTGAGAGTTAATTATGGTCCTCCCAAGGCTAAGCTGCCAGGGAGAGGAAAGGCGTGGGCCTCAGCTCAGACAGGTTTGTCCAGTACTTTTTGATGCTTTCGAAGCATCTCCAGTTGAGCACAGCAGTCCACGAGCTGTAGCGAGTCTTTCAACAAAGACACTCAAGGGAAGCAAAGTTTTATTGCTCCCAGTATTCAAAGAGCTATTTGTTCCAGAAATGGCATGGGAGCTATCAAGCTGAGCGCTCTGCATCGGCAACCTTTGTTTGGCCTCCTTGTATGTACATCTTACGAAACAATTACCTGCTTCTTCACCAAGGTCTTCACATCATTCAGCACAGTCCTGCCTGTACGGTCAGGGGGTCTCTGAAATCCTGGTCACCTCTGTGTGATGTCATCAGGGAATTGTGGGAGGAGAGAGGGGGGTCTTACGGTAAAGGCAGTAGAGTGGTACCCATGACCGTGGTCTCCATCGCTATGGAAAGCCCTTCATGGACTCCTCATAAAATCACACTCTGACCTTCTCATGCTGAGTCCTCTGAACAGACAGGCTGGACTATTGCTTTAGTTCTTCTGTTCCTCATGTGTCTCTGGGGGTATTTGTATTTGCATCTCAGCCATAAAGATGAGATGACATTGATGTCTTGACAGCATGAGAAATACGAAATGGCACTGAGGAGGTGAGAGCAAAGCTCAAGGGGAAATGATCTGGTGCTGTTTGTCACCACTGCTTGGGACCAGACCCACGTGATGGGGATGAAGAGAAATACTGGGCCTCCTGAGGTGCTGAGCATCCCCCCGTCAGAAAGGCAGAGCGGTGGAGACCTGCTCTGCTGGTGAAAGAGATGGGAAATGGAGTTTAGTCATTCTGCACTTGGAGAGCCATTTCAATGTCCAGCACCTGGACCTGGTACTTGAAATTATGTCTCTCTCTCTCTCTTTCCATCCTGGACCTGGGGCTGGCTTTTCACTCTGGTTCCTCATCTCAGATGATATCACTCCATGCCCTCCCAGGGGTTACTGTTCACCGAGAGGGGCATTTTAATTTGTTACCGGTCTCACTGGCAACCAATGCTCAGCAGAAATGGTGTTAGTGTGGGAAGCTGCACTGAAAATGGGGATGATGTAATGGTCCTCAACTGAGGTCAGGGTCAGTTTTCCTTCACTGGTACTGCAAGAAGTGGCTGGAGAGACTGAGTAACAGTCTGGGTAGAGACATTTGCCCCAGAACTGCTGCTGAGCAGCACAGCCCTCAGCAGAGGAGGAAGGGGGTGCTCCAGAGCAGATGAGGGGCTCTGTGCGCTGAAGCCTGTGCTGATGGCAGTGATGGAGCTCACTCATCCCACTCATTCCAGTGGATGAGAGCTTTTCACAGGTTCTCAGGCTTCAAGTTGGGAGGAGGACAGAGCAACACCACTCTGCAGGGCCGCTGCTGTGGTGCCGTGCTAGCCCTCTTAGGTTAACAAGTCATAGTACCATAGATGGTTAGAGCTGGAAGGGATCTTAAGGATCATATAGTTCCAACTCTTCTGTCATGAGCAGGACACCCCCCACCAGACCAGGCTGCTCCAAGCTCCCTCCAACCTGGCCTTGAACTCCTCCAGGGATGGGGCAGCCACAGCTTCTCTGGGAAACCTGGGCCAGGGTCTCACCACCCTCACAGCAAAGAAGTTCTTCCCCAGATCTCATCTCAGTCTCCCCTCTTTCAGTTTAAAACCCTTCCCCTTCATCCTATCACTCCACTCCCTGATCATGAGTCCCTCCCCATCTCTCGTGGTGCCCATTTAGGGACTGGAAGGGGCTCTAAGGTCTCCGTGGATCCTTCTCTTCTCCAGGCTGTCATTTTCCCCCTTTTCCCTGCAGGGAAAGGTAGGTGCCTGAGCTCGCCATATGTCTGTCCCAGCTGAAATCCTTCCCATCACATGTCTAAGTTATTGCAGAGTTATCTCAGCAGCCTCCCGCGTCTGCAGCTATCATGTGGGGCAGTGGGCAGGCTGCTCTCTGGTGAGGCTCACTGAGACGTGGACAGGATGAACAAAGCAGGGTGCAGAGCAGTCTGGGCTCCTTACACGGAGACACTGGCCAAGGCTTTTTTGTCATACCCAGATAGTAATTTTTGCTAAAATTTGGGGAACTTTGTGGATTGGTATCTCTGTCAATCACCTTGAAACTGCCCAGACAGCTCAGTTCTGGGGTGCATTGCTGACAGGAGGACTGATCCCACGATTTCTGTAGGTAATGAAAAAACATCACACCATTTCCTGAAGACTGTAGGAAAAATTACTCTACCAGCCATGGAATTTGAGCTCTGATGAGTCCTTAGGCAGACAGAGTTAAAGAAGACAACAATCTTAACTTACAGAAAGTTAAAAGATGTACATGGCCGTGTTGCCCCTGGTGCCCCACCGCCATACCAGCACACTCCCTACGTGTGTGCAGGTCCTTTTTGAGCACAAATGCCATCGACAGGCACCCAGACCTGGCATGGACATGCACAGGATCAGTCTGCCACGACTGAAACACCCAAGCGTGTTCCCTATGTAGGTCCCTGCACATATGCACTCATTTTTGTGTGTTCGTAGAGCCCTTGGTTGGACACATGCACACATACGAGCACACATCTACTTAAATTCAGCTCCTTTTCACCTCCGCTTGCATCAGCAAAGCCAGTGCCACTAATAATTTACAGTTCCTGAGAGTTCTGACCCAACACACTTCCCCAGCCTCATCACCACACTCACTCCCAGTGCCTTTGGGCTCCAGCCTTGTGGGTTTCCGCTCAGCTGAATCCAATTCGAAGCTTAGATTCCATCCCAACCTGTATTCCCTGACTTTCTGCAGAAATAGAATTTTAGGTGAGGAAGCACAGAGCCGAAGTTCCAGCGGCTTTAGGAAGATGTTGCAGGAAGCTGCTCTGCTCCCAGGGCTGCTGTCAGCCCTCCTGGCAGGTGGCGAAACATCTCGCAAGGCAACTGTTGATTTGTAATTAGCAGCATTGTTGCTGTGCGCCTGATCTGAGGGGAGCAGGTTGTGACCCACAGCAGCTCAGAGCTCAAGCACTCGTAGCAGTTCTTCAGGGAGAAGTGTGATGAGCAGTGCGGCCGAAACAGAGGCTGTCTTCAAACAATCAGGTCTTCATGATACTTATTTGCCTAAAAAAGGGCTTACTCTGATGCAAAAATCATAACATCCACATACTTTGCAGTACAGGCGCATGTGTCCACGGCCAGGGAAAGTCTGTGCTGGGTTCAGAGGGGTTTGCCACAGCTTATGCTGTGATGTGGGGTTATCAGAACACACAAAACCTGGTTCCCAGCTGTCTCTGCACATAGCAAGTTGGACTTGCTAACCTTTGGGGAACTCTACTTTCATTTTTTTCTGCCAATCTTTGGAGTCCCAGGGGCTTCAAAAGCTGAGCACGGAATGTGAGTGCTCATCCTGAAATCTAGACTCCATGTTTGCCATCAGTTACTCACCATTATCCAATTAAAAAAACTGCAGTTCTGTAATATGAGAGCTGAGATGCCATCGTAGCAAGTCCACCACCCTTTTGACACCACTTCAGAAAGCAAATTTGCCTGAACTGTTAAATCAAGTTCCTTTCCAGCAACTTTGCAGTAAAATTTGTTCATCTGAACAAATGGTATGATTTACAAAATTAAAGTAAGCTGTTTAAGATCGTTTAAAGGGAACTTTTGCTAATGGGGAAACTAGAAAATAATTTGATGAAATATATTGAGATTTCAAATATGTTTTCATTTCAAAAAGGGATTAAAATAATTTTAAGTTAGATTTTAATTTTATTTTAACCTGTGTTTTGGGGATTTTTTTTTTTTTACTATTAGCTATTCTGTTCTCTTTTAATTTCTCTTCTGGTTTTTGCCTCCCACTTTCACTTTGCATTTTCATGGGTTTCCTTAAAGCAATACAAAATGCTGAGGGATTAAAAACAAAAAATGCTTCCATGTATCCTGTGTGCCCCTGGCCCCAACTGGCCCTGAAAATACCTGGACATCCCTCATCCGTCCGCAGAGAGCCTGAAGACCATGTTGGTCTGGAGACAATAATTGTGCTTCCATTATTTGCTCCTACAGGACTTCTTCCCCATCCTGTTGCTTAGTACCGGGCTCGTGGGGTGAGCTGTGTTTCTTCTGCTCTCCATGTAATGGGGAATGTTGGTATCCATCGTACAAAACTGCAGCTCTGAGATGCTTGTTACAGCTCTCCTGCTTCCTTTCCTCCTTCAATTAAACGTTGACAGCTCTTCTCAGTCTTCCATAGTTAGGAAATCTTTTCAGTGCTTTGGTGCTTTTGCTGCTGCCTCTGTCATTTCTGTGTCCTGGTTGGGGCAGCAGAACCGACCCACTGTCCCACTGCAGAGAGACCTGACCATGACAGAGGTTTTACATTATTTTCTCTGTGTTGCATGGTTCAGTCTGACTTTACCACCATGTTGAGTGTGAGGAAAAGGCATGTCCTGGTTTGCCTGTTCATCCTGTGTGAGTTCATGATGCATTTTTCCATCCAGCGTGAATTATTTTGGCCCAGTTAGGACGTTTCTGACCTGTGCTGGGTCCAGTCTCTGGATGAGCAGACCTGGACAAGCCCTGTTTGGTCCAGAGGACCATCTCAGCCTCAAAAAATGAGGTATTGTGGTGCTGTCTGGCTCAGACATCTCTGGTGCTCATGCTCTAGTGGCCAAGACTGTAGGGAGTGGGTTGTGTTTTTGTGTACAGTTGGACTTGGTGATCTCAGAGGTCCTTTCCAACCGTACCTATTCTGTGATTTTGTGATCTGCACGTAACTGGTTTGTTGAATAGCATCCATGCTGAGCATAAGCACTTTCATTTTCTAGTATTTGACTCCAGGGCCCTTTGGAAACCCTACATTTTTTTAAACCTCTCTGTCAGCTTTTGGTCCAAGTGCTCCCCAAAGAGTGCTGTACTTAATTAGGCTGGAATTGTTCTTGCTCAACCACCCAACCATAATGATATCTTTAACCAAATCAGATAGGTTAGCTGGGGCATGAGTCCAGCACTGCCTCCTCCTGTGTGCTGCTGCAGAGCAGCCTGACCTAGAAATAGCCAACAGCATATTATAAAACTGCTTTTCCGAACTTCCCTCATGACAAATAACTAATATGTACCTGCAGGTACCTGCAACTGCTCCTTGTTGCTCTCTGAAGGGAATTTGTTTCCTTTCTGATGGCCAGTGCTCAGTAATATTTTCAAAAAGCCAGGAGGAAAGGCTATATTTGCACTGAACGTTGCTGACAGTTCGATGCTGGATTGGCTTTTTTTCACTGTGCATTTACAGACCACAAAGAAAAAAAAAAAACACCCTCTTTGCCACGTACTGCATTAACCGCAGAGAGATGCAGAATCGTAGCCAGGGTTTGCTTCTCAGCCAGAAGACAGGAGTCAGGTCCCAGTGGCTTACTCAAAGTGTGCAACCCAGAGTTCTACCAAAAATTGCAGCTCTGACTTTTTGGTCCTGTTCCCGCAAACCCTCCCAGTCCCTGAGATGCAGCCTGGCTGACAACCCAACCAGTCTATGTTGAGTGCTTGTTCTTCCTTGCAGAGCATCCACCTGTCCTTTTTGCGCACGGTCCCACCATACTCTCACCAGGCAAACGTCTGGTTTGAGATGATGCGAGTCTTCAACTGGAATCACGTCATTCTGATAGTCAGTGACGACCATGAAGGTCGTGCTGCACAAAAGAAGCTGGAGACCCTCTTGGAGGAGAAAGAGTCCAAGGTCAGTTCCTGAACATTGTCTTGTAGCTTTGTTTAAGCAACAACAACAAAACTAGAAGTCTCGGGCTGTTGTATGTATGTAGATTTCTGTATGTAAAACACCTTTTCTTTCCATTGTAACATGGCTAACATGCTTAAAGCATCAACAGTGTCTGACTAGTACCTGACAGAACTTTGTACTTTATTCATTTCACTTGCTTTGCCATGGTCAAAATCTCCTACATGTAAATCAACTACAAAATGAAGGGAAGGATAACCTGGAGCTCTGCAAATGCCTCGCCCAAGATTCCCACCTAAGGAGAGGACCAGTCGCTCAGCTTAGGGAAGCTCCTGCCCCATTACAGCCACCCAGGGACCAGGCAGCCCCAGAAGTACTGAACAGACCCTGAAAAGCAGCTTCTGAATTGGCTAACTGGAGCTGGCCTTAGAGCAAGGGCAGCCGGCACGGTGACGCATGGAGGGGTGATGCACCCTCTCCATAGAGCTGTCAGCTCTGTGGCTGATGCCCTGTTCCCATCTCCATTGAAGCACATGCCAAACGCTTCTTTCCTGCCACCCCATGCTGTTACAAGAGGGCGGTTGCAGCTGGCGGGAGCAGCGTTGTTGAGGAGGTTCACAACACCTGTGCTCAGGGCCCACAGCGGGGAAGCAGGGAGGGAGGCAGGGGAAGTCCCCAAGCCTGCTAGAAATTCAGGACTACCATAGACTTGCTGCTGTTGAGTAAGAAGGACCAACCAAGCATTCAAGCCATGCAGGGAAGAAGAACATTGTTCGCTGCAGTGGTTCAAAGGCAGGCATCTGTCTGGAAGGCAAGGAACTACCTCCTGCCCTACAGGGTGAAGTCCCAGCACATCCTGTTTCCTGGGGCAGTGTGAGGTCTCCTTCAGGTGGTCATCCAAGCCCATCTCCAAGTCTCCACCAACACCAGGGCAAGGACCTATTCCTGGCTGCTTCCTCCTGGGTCACAGGCAGGGACCACAACTTGCTCTTCTCCAGCTCCACCAGCAGCCACTGGACATTTGGCAGTTGGTTGGTGAAGAAATGTGGTCACAGACAATTCTTGCTTTTGGAGTTGACAGCTGAGCTGAGAGCCCAGCAAGAGCACCCTGCCACTGCTCTTTGTCACCTCTTGCCAAGCCACTGGAGGAACAACTGGTGTAGGAGTGCAGAGTGGCACAAGCCACACCGACCGACAGCTTTTGGTTTTTTGTACTCTTCCCAGTACAGTGTTCCTCACCCAGGGAGAGCTGTGGAAAGGTTGTTGCCACTGTCAGTCTGTCGTCCCTTTCCTTGCATCTTCTGATTTTAACTTTCTGTTTCCCTGCAGCTCCCGTGCATTCCCTTTTTCTGCTCCCTCTCGTACCTCCACTCCCTGCAATTGTCCCAGGCATAGGATGTATTTCTTCTTCAGCCTGCCCATCCTACGGGAAAGCCTTTGAGATCTGGGGCTTGAAACATGGGAAAGGGAGTGTCTGTCCTCAGTCCTGCCCCACATTTGCACTGCACCTACAACATTACTTGGTGTTTCTTGGTAGTCAGTGGGTTACTGCAAATAACCCAGCCATCCTCCAGACCGGGGCATGTACTCTGTGAAGGTAGGTCACCTTGTCTTCCCTTGGGATTTCTTTGTTCTTGAGGAGCTTGCTCTGGTCAAACTAGCTGGCCTGACTAGTCTAGAAGGTAGATAACTCCAGGCTTTCCCCCCGCTTCCTCGTTCTCTTCTGCAAATTACTCTTCTAATCACTGTTGTACTGACTCCCCTCATGCTGTGAAGTGGTACCCTGGACCCCTCCCCAACCTCCTCAAGGCCAGCCTGGGCTATGGGGAGAGAGCAGGCAGGAGACATACTCTTGACCTCTTCAAGGCTTGGGTCACAGTCTTCAAGGAGCTGGGTCAAAGGCTCACCTGCCTGAGCTCTTGTATCTGAGCATGGCTGGTCCCTTGGGGTCTGTGCCAATACCAGATGTTGCTCAGGCATCACCGTATGGATTTACCCTTCAAGCAGGTGTTGAGACCCCAGCACTTGGCTGGTCAGCTCTGGCACACCCCACATTCTTGCCTTGTCTTAGATTTATCTGCAGTAACTCTCAACCTGGAGCTACTGCTTCATCCCGGTAGAGCTCTGCTCATTCATCTGGGCTGGCCCACCATTGCACCAATGCTGCTTGGGTCCAGGGGGAAATGCCAGATGCTGCGAAAACCAGAGTTTGTCCAAATCAGAGGTGGCAGGTCCCTGGTGTGCTGAGTCCCCTCCTTTGGGACAACAGTGTTCATGAAAGTGGTTACTTTTTGGGTGAATGCTGGAGAACATCGTGGGAAGTGAATTTTGAATTTGTAGGTCTATGTGTGAGCTGAGGAGCAGGGAAGTGCTGCAGGACCACACAGAAAAAGTGCAAAGAGAGGAGACATTACTCGTCTAGTTTTGGCAATAGAGATGGAGACGGGGGGAGACAGAGGTGATCAGGTTCCATCAGGTCTAGCACCCAAGACTCTGCTTCCCCTTGCTGACCAGCTTGGGTCAAGGCAACAGCACATCCCAGGCACCTGAGGTGATTTATGGTTGGAGGCTGCAAGATGGATAACCAAGTTTCCAACTAAACTGATGGTGCCTGAGGAAAAGCGGCCAATGTCTCTTTGTTGGAGAACGTTCATGCTGCCCTGCTGCTGTGACTCTGCTCTTCTCTGAGACAGTTGTTACTCCAGGTCTCACTGTGATCTAAGCAGACTCAAAGAAGCCATTGCAGAAATCCTCACCATGGATGTCGTTGGAAGTTAAGGCAGACCTGGGCTACAAGCAGATTTTTGCCTCCTCAGATACTTTTCCTTGCAAGGACCAACTTCTTTGAGCAATGAAAAACCTTTCAGACTGTGTTCAAGGAGGATAAAGGAAATATCACACAACTTCATGGAAAGGAGACCTTGGGAAAATGTCCTGCCAAAGACTGGTCTGAGTGCTCAGAAAGAGGCAAGCTGTTTAGTTTGGAAAGCAAGGTGCAGAGACAAAATCTGTCTGCCCAAGGATCAGGCTGTCTGGGAACATGGACCCTGGTGTTATGGGGATGTAAAGGGTTGGGTTCCTGCCATGAGTCAGTTGCCACTGCCAGAAGATGCTGAGAAATAGAGATCAAAATAGACCCATGTCCCATATCCCGTATACACAGATCAGGGATGCCCAGTCAGGGTGGGATAGGGCCAAGAAGAAGCCAAACTATGTCCCACCAAAACCTGCTAAGCACTGTCAGGTTGACGTTATTGGCATGACCACAGGGACTGATCCCAGGAAGATCCATGGGGCTCTGTGCATGCTGCTGCAGGGTCAAAACTGCTGAGAACAGAGGCCATCAGCCCTCAGCATGGTCCCTGGAGGAGAGGAAACCTTCAGAAGTAGGATTGGTGCTCCTGGTTCTTTTGGGACTGAGCAGCAGAAGTGGCTCAGGCAGGAGACAAGGTGGGGAGCAGGGTCTCTGCTCCAGTAATCTGAGGGGTCTGCGCATACTGAGCCCTGGGTGTGATGCTCCAGCAGCATGGAAACCATCAAGCAGTGAACCCCACTAGCAGCGTGTAGGGCCAGGTTTCGGGTACCGACGTCTCTGGCAGCTGCACCTCCCAGGGCCATCTGTGTGCCACAGAGCCATGAGGTGCCCTTGGCCCTCCTCAGGCACCAGGTAAAAGCTGCAATGTCATCCCATGATCACCATTGCTTCATATCGCCACGCTTTGAGCCAACACGGGACGTAGAGAGATTTTTCTTTCTCTTTTGGATGGCAACAGAGCTCCATAAAGCTGCTCCCTCCTTGCAGGAGGTGAGAAGTTCAGCTGAGACACTTCACTTGCTGAGAATGCTCTTAGGGTGAACAGGATTGTAATGATAATAGTGACGGGAGTAATGCTAATACTTTTAACTGTAACAGTTTGCATTTATCCAGCTCTTTCCGTACACAACGTTTTGTCCTTTACTTCCAGAGTAATTCCATGGAAACCCCACCACTTAGGCCCTTAGAGATGCGTAGATTGTTTCTGAGTTTAAGATAAAAGTTTCTTGCTGAAGAATTCCCCAGCCCCACAAGGGAAATGCAACTGCATCGCACCAGCTGTGACACTCAGGCTTGCTCTAACCGATACGGCTTTGCACCCTGACGCTCCCGTGAGAGCTGAGGCACTCTCTCCTGATAGTGGTTTTTGCGAGCTCCAGCGTTATAGAGACCCTTTAGCAAACAGAGGAGGAGGAGGTGGATGTTGGATTGCTTTACTACACGTCATTTTCAACTGTTTATAATATTCTTCTGTGTCTACATATTTTCTCTGTGCACATTATTCATCAGAGTAAAAAAAGGAACTATGAAAACCTCGACCAACTTTCCTATGACAACAAGCGAGGACCCAAGGTATATATGCATGGAAATGCACGCCGCCCACCAACCTAACTAGCAAATGAAAAATAGCCACAGCCACCTGAAAAATAAAAAAGAAAAAAATAAAAAATAAAAAAAAAAGAGAGAGAGAAAGAGAAAAAAGAAAAGAAAAGAAAGAAAAAGATCCATGACTATGTTTCTTGGTAGCACGTTTTTATGTTGAGATAGTTTGGTTTGGACTTGAGAATGGAAACCTAGCCAGCTGACCCTGGAAGGATTTCTTTTTGAAACATGCATGTGAACCAGTAATTAACTTGCAAGTTTTTTGTTGTTTTTTTTTTTTGAAAAGTTGAACCAACCCCCTTTTCCCCAAAGGAAACGGTTCCTTGGTGTAAGTTGCTCACTTTTACTCCTAAAGGTTAACCCTGTGCAATGTTTTTTTTTTTTCATTTCCCATGTTTTTGAAAAACAACACTCGTTTGAGTTTTCAATTGCATTTCAAAGCCTTTTTCTCTTTCCTGTACAATGCACGCCTCTTTTTGGGTCTTGATTGACTTCAGTTTGCATGCACAGTGCAAAAAAAAAAAAAAAAAAGAAAAAAAAGAGAGAGAAAGAGAGAACCAGAAAGTCAAAACTTTGAAAGAGAAAGGAAGGAAGGAAGGAAAGAAATAAAAGAAAGAAAATAAAAGAAAAAAAAAAAAGAAAAAAGTAGCTATAACCAACCTTATTTGGCAGACTTTTGTGCAGTTTAATGAATTCTCTTGACCCTTTTCTAGATAGCATGGCTCTCACAGGCAGTCCCGGGGCTTCCGCACTAACCAGCTTTGCTCACACTAATCACAGGCTGAGAAAGTCCTTCAGTTTGACCCCGGAACCAAAAACGTGACGTCGCTGCTGCTGGAGGCTAAGGAGCTGGAGGCTCGTGTCATCATCCTCTCTGCCAGGTAAGGTAGAGCCCTCCCTGCTCTGATTTCTTCGCTCCCCTCTTTGCAACGCTGCTCACCACTGGAGTCAGCACAGGAGGTTCGGGGCATGTCATCCTTTCAAGAAGCATGGGAGAAAACCCACACAAAGCCCCATGTCCCAGGCAGGTGGTGGATGCTGTGCTGTGCTTGCAGTCGTGGCCCTGGTTGAGATGTCTGTCTGTCCTGCCAAGCGCTAGCAGCTGCAGAAGCAGCAATAGTTACTGGTGGTGTGTCCTGCCACACCTGTGAAGAGGGGAGTCTCATTGCCCCCAGGCAATATGGTGGTGAGCACTGAGGAACGGGCCCGATTTGCAGATGATCATCACTACTGGGTGCTGTGGGACATGGTGAAGCTGTGAGAAAGGGTCCCGTTATATCAAGGAATTGTCCATTGCCCAGTTATCAGTGGAGAACTGCCTGGGGATGTGTTTTCCCTGGCACTGCCACCCCACCTTGGGATCCAATGTGGGAGAAAAGGGGCCCTGCGGTACCTGGAGCCACATTGCCCTTCCCTTCTTCTCGTTGCAGTGAGGATGATGCGGCCACGGTGTACAGAGCAGCAGCCATGCTCAATATGACGGGCTCCGGCTACGTGTGGCTGGTGGGGGAACGGGAGATATCAGGCAATGCCCTGCGTTACGCCCCTGATGGTAGGCACCTGTCGGAGATGCCCATCCCACTGTTGACCAGGCTCGGAGGAGCCTGCTCGGATCTGGGAATGAGGGGCACCTGCCTTCCTAGGAACCTCTTGGCCTGGGGGAACGCGATGCCGTGGTGGTCCCAAGCAAGTGGAGGGTCCCACACATTGGTCTCCACTGTCTTTGCCCGCACAGGGAGGCAGCAGACTTGGCCAGGCTGGCATGCCCAAATCCAGTTTGCCATCAACTTGGGGAAAGGATGCGGTTGGAGCATGGGGTCTCAACAGTAGGTGCAGCTGTCCCCAGTCCGCCTCCAGTGGGCAGGATGGTGCCAGCCCAGCACCACTACAGACACTTGCCCTGCCTGCCCCTACCTGAAGCCCAGACAACTCCTCAGCTGCATCTGAGTGGTCCTCAACCCCGTAACCATGTCCTTTCTGGCCCCAGAGCCCTGTGGGTGGGGAGTAAGGCCAGAGCAACCAGTGTATCCTGCTGATCTGCCCCTTCCCCTCTGCTCGTGGCAGGAGTCATAGGTCTGCAGCTCATCAATGGGAAGAACGAGTCAGCCCACATCAGCGATGCTGTTGCAGTGGTGGCCCAGGCTGTGCATGACTTGTTTGAGAAGGAGAATATCACAGACCCACCACGGGGCTGCGTGGGCAACACCAACATCTGGAAGACGGGACCCCTTTTCAAGAGGTATTTGGGAAAAGGTCCTGCTGAAGGGAGCAGAGGAACTGCTGGGGGAGCTGGAAAAGGTGGGAGCATGTGGAAAAGGACAGCATGGGAGCTTTATTCAGAGTATCCATCACTAGAGCTTTGGGATACGTGGCACAGGACTGCTTGGACTCTCCTGCATGATTTGGATGTGAGGGCTATATGTCTCCTGGAAAAACAGTCAGGACACAAGGTCCAGCACTGGTCCCCAGTTTGTTCAGGCTGTTGGGCATCATCCTGGTGCCCTGGCACCAACTTGGTCCATGCCAACCCATGTTCTCCTGAACAATGCTTGGGCAGCTGGGATCTGAAGTGTGAGCAGCAGGTCACGGGAGGTGATTCTCCCCCTCTACTCTGCGCTTGTGAGACCCCACCTGGAGTACTGTGTCCAGTTCTGGAGTCCTCAACATAGAAAGGACATCGGACTGTTGGAACAGGTCCAGCGCAGGGCCACCAAGATGATTAGAGGGATGGAGCACCTCTCCTATGAAGACAGGTTGAGAGAGCTGGGACTGTTCAGCCTGGAGAAGAGAAGGCTCCAGGGAGACCTGATAGCAGCCTTCCAGGATCTGAAGGGAGCCTACAGGAGAGCTGGAGAGGGACTCTTCATCAGGAAGTGTAGTGACAGGATGAGGGGGAATGGTTTTAAATTGGAAGAGGGGAGATTTAGATTAGATATCAGGAAGAAGTTCTTTACTGTGAGGGTGGTGAGGCACTGGAACAGGTTGCCCAGGGAAGTTGTTGATGCCCCATCCCTGGAAGTGTTTAAGGCCAGGTTGGATGGGGCTTTGAGCAACCTGCTCTAGTGAGAGGTGTCCCTGCCCATGGCAGGGGTGTTGGAACTTGATGATCTTTAAGGTCTCTTCCAACTCTAACTATTCTATGATTCTATGATTCTATGAGCAGTGTAGGCAGGGAACAGCTTTAGGAGGAAGGGATCTGAGGGCCATGGAGGGATGATCTTTTCTGGCTTGGATCTTAATTCTGTGGGTGGAACAGGGAATAAAGGGAGGTTTCTGCTAAATCAGGGTAGAAGGATGTTTTTTGTCAAATCGGAGCTCAGTGCTTCAAACACATTTCTTGCCAGAAGTTTGAGGGCTGTGGCATGGGTCAGTATGCTGCAAGAAGGACTTGGAGGCAAGAGATCCCCATGCATGGGACAGGCTGCTCTGCTGTAGCAAATACTGGTGCTGTTGGGTGATGGGGTCTCAGCAGATCAGAGCATGCGTGTGTTGGGTCTTGCTGCCGTGGGCGGTGTGATCGGTAGATGTTGCATGTGTTCCCCAGAACCCAGTCCTTGTGCTGTGTGGGGGTTGTGCTGCATCCCTGCAGATGCTGGAGCCAGAAGGGCCTCTCCACAGGCTGGGTTTCAGCAAAGCAGCAATTCCCTTTCAGCACAGCTCCCCACAGCCTGGCACCAGGGTGTCGCTTTCAGCCATGGGATCCTGTGCCAGGGGTTGATTATGGTGTTTGTGGGATGCCCTTTCTGTAGACCTGGGGTTTTGTTGAGCATGGGGCCTGCAAAGCCTGAAGCTCGTTTTAGAAAGATTTCGAGCATCCTCTGCCGTGATGGTTTTTGGTGTTGCTACGTGAACCTGTTCTCTGTGGTGCACTGCAGGTGGCTCAGGCAATACTTCTGTGTTTTCACTCTTGTCTTTTCAGGGTTTGGGGGGCTGGTTCTCCCCTTGGAGGTGTATGTGCGTGCCTGGAGGATTACCCAGGCTGTGATGGGCTGGTGTCAGACAGACACACCAGGAGCGGTAGCTCCCAAAGGATCCCCAGAGGAAGGTGTCTGTCAGGAGGGGCCTGGGAAGACATGCGGCCGACTCAATATGAGTGATAAAGCAAGCTCCAGCGTTTATTCGGATAGCTCAGATATTTATACACTTATTTTAAATTGTGCCTACTTGTCACACACTAATTGGCTAGGCTTCTAAAGATTACATGTTCATACACCTCCTACTTGCAGTTTCTGCTTCAAGGTTCTCCAACATTCCAGAAGGACACTCTCTCTCTCTCCTTGTTTACCATTCTCGCAGGGTCTGTGTGACCTTGGCTCTTCTTCCTTGTCAGCATAACTTGCAGTTCTCACTGAGGCCTACTGTGGCTAAAATTCTACTTATGCTAAACACTTAGGCTAACAAGAGGATTGCTTGTACAATGCTTCCGTGGATCCAGGGCCCTGCTCCCGCAGCCGTTCTGCAACAGGTGTCCCTGGGTTTGGTGGCACAGATCGTTCCTTAAAAGGAATGGGACTGATATGGTGGAAAACAGAGGTCAGTGACAACAGATATGTTAGTACAACATTCAGGCAATATGAGTCCCCAGACTGACTTTGTCCGTCAGGAGCAGACGACCACAGGGTTATGAGCAGGTTGTAATCAGCCTGCCGGTACTTCCATAGTGTAATGGGCATGTCAGACAACTGAGAGAAAGCATTTGTTTTTCTGACCCCTTCTCAGGTGTCCTAATGGCCACAGTAGGTTTTCTTGGATGGCCCCACTGTGTTTCTCTTCACAGGGTGTTGATGTCCTCCAAGTACTCGGAGGGTGTCACCGGCCGGGTGGAATTCAACGAGGATGGGGACAGGAAGTTTGCCAACTACAGCATCATGAACCTGCAAAATCGGAAACTTGTCCAAGTTGGGATTTACAATGGCAGCCACGTATGTACAGGCCTGGGCAGGCTGGGTAGGAAGGATAGATGTGCTGGGGTGGCTACCAATGTCCTCATGTCTATCTTCTTCTTCTGGGATTGATTATAGGTCTTGACCAATGACCGGAAGATTATCTGGCCAGGTGGGGAAACTGAGAAACCTCAAGGCTATCAGATGTCAACCAAACTGAAGGTAACAGGAAATGGCAGTGGGGGGTGGCAAGTCTCCTCATCTCTCTGCAAGTGGAGCTGTGACTTTATCTACCTCCTACTACTTCTGCTGCTTCTGCAGCTGTCAGCAGCATTTGCAAACTCAGGGCACCTGTATCTCAGTGAGGATACAGCAGAACAACTTAGAGAAGATAGTGGAGAGTGTTCAGAGCTAGAGCACAGCTTCCAGCTGGCAACAAACTAGACAGGGTGGCACCCTTTGGAAAGAAACAGCTGGAAAGGGGACATGAGAAAGAACAACAAAGAAGGGATGGAGGGAGATGTTCACTGTTCCTCATGGCTTGGGAACCAGAGGACACCTGGTATAGGTGTGCAGGAAACACAAGTATGGGCTGCTTTGGCATAGATCACTTCTGGAGCCCGTTGCTTCTGGACAGTGCAGAAACCAGAAGGAAACAGTTCAAAAGGAAATTAAACAAGGTAGTGGAGGGTGGGAGGGTTGGTGGGTTCAGGAAATCCCTGAAGAGCCAATGACCAGAAGCTCCCTCCACCCTTGCCTTGGTTCTCATGCCCTTCTCTTAAAGGTACACCAGCAGGTACTTCATTCTCTGGATCCTGGGAAGGCTGATCTTACCAGTATTAGCTGTTCATTTGTCTTTCTGTCCAGGCAAGGGACATCACACATTCACACCAGCAGTGAGCCCTTATTCCTGCAGAGGTGGGGCAGATGTCTTGGGATGCTGTTTTGCTGAAGAGGTCCAGGGCAGAACTGAAAGATGTGCAGTAGGTTGGGGCAGCATGACAATGTCTAGGGAACCATTCAGGGCACTAGTCCCGGCTCTGTCGTGGCTCCCATCAGCCGACTGTCAGGGAGACGGGTGTGAAAGGCTTTGGGGCTGAGGTGAAAGCATCACACAAAGGAGGATGTCGATATGGCTGTTCCTCATCTTGGGTGCATGCAAAACAAATGTTGTCCATGCCAAAGGCAAGTCCTGCTGCCAGATTGAGCAGCAGGATGGCAGCTGAGGAGGGCACCATGACATTTTGGCCATGCTTGTGTGGAGAGGGCAGCCCTGCTCCCCACCCAGGGGAATGTAGCTCTGGAGGAGAACTGAGACAAGTGGGTGTTTGTGCTTCACCTCACAGATTGTGACGATCCATCAAGAGCCCTTTGTGTATGTGAAGCCCACGCAAGCAGATGGGACATGCAGGGAGGAATTCACTATCAATGGAGATCCTGTGAAAAAGGTCTTTTGCACTGGACCCAATGAGACCATCCCAGGTAATTTGTCCAGTGGTGAACGCAGCAGCTCCCCCAGCCCACCGAGCTGATGAAGTGTCCCATCAAGGGGTCCCTAGAGAGGGTGCTCAGTCACACAGGAGGCCCAGAGGTTGAAGAACAGAAAGGTGACAGCATATCATCCCCCAAATGGCACTCTCCCCCTCAGTTCAGCCCCACAGTAGTGCTGTGTGGTAACTGGGCACTGGGATTCAGCTTTTTGACCCCAAGAGATTATTTTCCCACTGTTTTTTCTACTGGCTGAGCTCCCCCATGACAGGGCTGTTATGGGGCATTGTATCCCATATTTCTGTCTCCTGACATACTCCAATTCTCCTTGCCCTGATCTCAAGCAGAAACGAGAACCCTGAGGCACATAGTACCTCCTGCACTGGTACTAACACGACCAGTTTTGAACCATTTAATTACAGAAAACCTGTTTCAGGATTAGGAGTGAACACCTGGTGGGGCACATGAGCTGCTCCACAATGCCAGCCTTGCCCAAATCCACCCAAAGTACATTCCCTTGGGCCGTCACACTTTCCTGTACACAGCTGCCCCCAGCCCTGAGTTGTGTCCTGGGCTGTGTTCAATCTGATAGGTTCATGTCAGCGCTCCCCCAGCACAGCCTGTGTGCTCCAAGTTCCCTCCACCCCCTGCAGTGGGTTGGTAGCACTGACTCTCAGCCCACCTCACTGAGACACATCAAATGAAGGAGACCCCCTTGCTCCCCTCTTGCCTTCTTCCCATGCTGGTGCTTCCCATGCTGGAATAACAACTCATACGAAGCCAGAGCCACACAGGTGGCTGCTCTCACTGGGGACAGCCACAGATCCTGGGCGGGGTCCCTGGCAAAGGGCTGCCTCCACTCATGCTCCCCATTTTCCCCCACCAACAGGCCGCCCCACTGTGGCACTGTGCTGCTACGGCTTCTGCATCGACCTACTCATCCGGCTGGCAGGGGTGATGAACTTCACCTACGAGGTTCACCTGGTGGCTGATGGTAAATTTGGTACCCAAGAGCGGGTGAGTTTGGGCAGCCTGTGATATCTCTTTGCCTGCATCGTGTATTGAAACACCCCCAGACCCTTCTCTGGATGGGGTGGGGTGGGAGGTCAGCTCAGGGCACCTCCATGTGTGTGGGAGTCCTGGCTGGTGGGGGACAGGGGTCAGGGCAGTGGGCTGATCCCGCACTGGTCTCTGGCAGGTTAACAACAGCAACAAGAAGGAATGGAATGGGATGATGGGAGAGCTGCTGAGCGGCCAAGCAGACATGATTGTGGCTCCCCTTACCATCAACAACGAGCGGGCACAGTACATTGAGTTCTCCAAGCCCTTCAAGTACCAGGGCCTCACCATCCTTGTGAAGAAGGTATGGGTTGGGATGGTGTGTTCTGTGGACAGGGGAGGCGTCCCTTGCTCCCTAGCTTGCAGACACATGCCATGTTTCCATCATGCTGAGCTCCCCCCAGTGCTGCTCCCTGCCCACCCCAAGGCAACTGCAAATCCCAGTCTTTGCTGTGGGATGCCAACCTCCAGGTTGCTGGTTTTAATGCTGGATCTTGACCTGACCACCCTGAGCCTTCCTGATCAGCAGAGCAGGAGGAGGTCAGAGCAGGGCAGGCTGAGTCCAGCCAGGTGGGCAGAGTGCAGACACGATGGGTGTCAGCACTGTTCACCTCTCTCCTGTGTGCCAGGAAATCCCCCGCAGCACCTTGGACTCGTTCATGCAGCCTTTCCAGAGCACGCTGTGGCTGCTGGTGGGGCTGTCGGTGCACGTGGTGGCAGTGATGTTGTACCTCTTAGACCGATTCAGGTGAGTGTGTTTTGGGTCACCCAAGGGCTGGCAGGGACAAGGAGGTACTCCTGGGAAATGACACCTGGGTCCCTGCAGTGTCTTACTCAGACACAGCCCTGCAGCCCTTCAGGAGGTTCTTGTAGGAGCTAAACCAGCTTCCTCTGCCCCACCAGCCCTGCACCGAGGCTGCTGACCTCTCTGGCTGTTGCTAAGTTGGGATATGGATATGTGGGGTAGCTGGCACTTAGATATGTGGGAACATGCCTGTAAGACCAGATGCCATCTCAAGGGGACCGTCAGCTTCTAGACTCTGAGTTAGTCCCTTCCCTTGACCCCAAGCAGCTCCTCTGAAGGGCAGGAACCCTGTCCCCACCATTAGCCCTGTGCCCAGAGGCTTTTGTGATTAATCTGCAGTGAGCCCTCCCTGTTGCAGTGGGAGAAGCTCGAGCTGGCCAGGACCAGATGATCTTTCTGGCCCAGAGAGAAGTATGATAGTCCTGGTGCCAATACCAGTGTGAGATGGACAGGGTTGAAGGTCAGCAGAGGGGACAAGGCAATGGGACATGAGGAGTGAAGTGCTGTTTGGGGCACAAGCATGGTCTGTAGGGCTGAGTGATGCAGGGCTGCATTGGGACACAAAGGGCACAGCAGAGGCCTGGGAATATGAGGGATAATGGATATGAGAAGAGCTCCTTGTCTTGTTTTCCAGTCCATTTGGCCGGTTCAAAGTGAACAGTGAGGAGGAGGAGGAAGATGCCCTGACCCTCTCCTCGGCCATGTGGTTCTCCTGGGGAGTCCTGCTGAACTCCGGCATCGGAGAAGGTGGGTTGCAGCATGCAGTGGGACTGCTCTGCCTCACGCCCTGCCCTGAGCCAGGGAGGACACTGGGCTGGAGAAGGAGGACACTGGGCTGGAGAAGAAGCCCATGCCTTCTACTCTGGGGCAACGCTGATGCCCTCAGAGGACCGTTTAGTGAATGAGGATGGGCCTCATTCCATGAACCTTCCCTGGAGTGGGTTGGTGGGGGATTCAGTGATGCTGTGTGGGCAAAACTTGTGCAGACCATCCTGGCACCCCTCACAATCAGTGAAGGAAAAGAGGTATTTCTTGGGCTGCTGTGCCTGCTCAGGGTTATCCATCAGCTCAGGGTGAGACACATCATTCCCTCGAAGGAGCTGTGGATTTTTCTTGGTTTTTGGCAGCTCCTTGCATGGCTGTTGGCAGAGCAGATAGATGGGGCACATCTGCAGCTGCCATAGGTCTCACATGGGATGGACATGGTTTTGGTGACCAAGTCAAGCCCTTGTTGTGCCAGTCTGATCTCGCCTCTCACCCTCCAGGTGCTCCCCGGAGTTTCTCTGCACGTATTCTTGGCATGGTGTGGGCTGGCTTTGCTATGATCATTGTGGCTTCATACACTGCCAACCTGGCAGCCTTCCTGGTGTTAGACAGGCCTGAGGAGAGAATTACGGGCATCAACGACCCTCGGGTAATGGCACCTCACTTTTTTTCCCCTTCCCTGTCCATCTCTGGGCAGAGAATCAGGAGATACCTCCAGTGGGTATCTCCTGGTTCAAACAATAGGGCTTTAACATGGCTGTGGATCTGCACAAAAGGGTTTAGCCCCAGGTAGCTCTGCCTGGAGCTGTCACTGGTGGGTCTGAGCCCCTGTGTTGGGTGGGAACAGACACAGGGAGGGATCAGCGGGGAAAACCTTGTCCAGAAACAGAACTTACTCATTGTTGCTGAAGCCCAAACTTCCTGCCAGTTCCTGGAGAGCCTGCAATAACCAACGAGGAAATGATTCATTATGGATGAGTTATAACTAATGAAATTGTCCCTGCGGTGCAGTCAATACTCTCAGCAGATATCAACATGCCTCAAACCCATTTCCTGCTCTGGCAAGGGCACAGCCACAGCTTATCAGCCCAGGCACGTGGGAATATATCCCACAGCAGCACTGACCCACAACATCCCATGCCCTCTGTCCATGCCACTGCCAACCCTATGGCATCCGCAGGCCTCCTGCATCCTCAACCCTTGTCCCATAGCATCCCCCACCCCTCCACTGTGGTCCTAGCACATCCACTGCCCCGTGGCTTCTTTCTCTCTGCTGAGGAGATATGGGTGTTCTCTGGGAAACAGGTGCCTGAAGGGGATGGGAAAAGATGAAACACAGCTTTGGGGTGAGAGAGTCTGGTTGACAAAGGACAGAAGAAATAAGCGCCCTGCCCTTGCCTTTCAGCTGCGCAATCCCTCTGATAAGTTCATCTATGCCACGGTGAAGCAGAGCTCGGTGGACATCTACTTCCGGAGGCAGGTGGAGCTGAGCACCATGTACCGGCACATGGAGAAGCACAACTACGAGAGCGCTGCCGAAGCCATCCAGGCAGTGAGGGACAAGTGAGTGGGACCAGCACATTCTATGGCCATGCTGGGAAGAGTTTTGGGGAATTGCAGTTTGGTGAAGCCGGCAGGGCTGAAATAATCCTGGAAGGAGCTGCAGTCAAAGCTCAGTTTGATGGCACCTGCCCAGGTGCTGCTGGGTGGGATTGTCCTTAGTCCTAGTGCATACCAGGTCTCTGGATGGAGAGCACAAGGTGTGCATGGGGAAAGGCATGCTCAGAGCCCTAGCCCTGGCCATGGCCTCCCTTTCTAGCCTGTGCAGTTGCTTCTGTGCAAGGCTGGGTGGCTTCAAATCCCATGTAAACCCCTCACATTTCTTCAAATTTTAACCAAGTCTTTTGCCTCCCAGCAGCACGTAGACAGACCCTTCTGGCAGGAGGGTGATGCTAATGAGTGCTTAAATTAGGGATGGGAGCATTCTCACTGCTCCTGTGGTAGTTGCAGACAAGCTGGGCTGCCCAGACTTACCTGTCTGTCCTTTCTCCATATCCAGCAAGCTCCATGCCTTCATCTGGGACTCGGCAGTGCTGGAGTTCGAAGCCTCCCAGAAGTGTGACCTGGTGACAACGGGGGAGCTTTTCTTCCGCTCCGGCTTCGGGATTGGGATGCGCAAGGACAGCCCGTGGAAGCAGAACGTCTCCCTGGCCATCCTCAAGTCCGTACATGGCTCTTGGCAAGGGGCTTGCCCCAAATGCTGCATGTGTTAGCACGCAAGTAGCCTCGTGCCTGCCACTGCCACCCTGCCCTCCAAACCCTCTGCAGGGACAGGGGCTCCAGGGGCTGCTGTGTCACTCCTGATGAAGAGGGTGTCCCTGAGTGACCAGGGTGGGAACCCAAAGCCCCAGCTCTGCCTCACAGGGTTGGGGGAGCAACAGGGGGCTGGTGGGAGGGCAGAGCAGAGCAGAACAGGGAGCAGGAGCGATGCTTGGCCACAGGAGCACAAGCAACACTGACAAAGAGCAGCTCTGGGACCATCCAGCACCAGGTCTTCAGGAGCAGGACACGGGCTGCTGGTGTTTCCCCACTTCCCTCTGTGAGCCCAGCCTGGCTGATAGCCTTGCGCTGCCCTGATGGATGTTCCAGGGTTTTTTTTCTTTCAATTCTGGCTATTTCTGATAAGTAGAGATATGTTGGTTGAGTCAAGCTGATAAGTAGAGATATGTCAGTTGAGTCAAGCTAAGGCTTTTATTCCAGTGCGAGCCTGCAGCACGGGGTGCCACAAGTCAGCCTGATATTATGGGTAAAAAGGGTTCTCCTTTTATTAATTCAGAAATGCCACACTCGCTGCAGACAGAGGAATGTGGTGATGTAGTAACAGGCAGCTGGGAAACAACAGATAGAGGAAGGGGGACATGCAAGAATGATTTTACTGACAGACAGGGTCAGAAGCCACCAAGCTCCTGCCCAAGATGTGGAGATGAAAATCCTGAGAGGATGGGCAGGATGTGGAAGATGGAGGCAGGTTAATGTAGGGAGCCATGGGACCCCATCTGTGGGGTAGTCTTACCAGGGGGATGGGTGACAGCAGGACAGATGGGATATGGGACAACAATATGAGAAGCCTGGAGAGGCAGCAGAAGCCCTTGATGTCCTCCTGGGAGAAGCTGGGGAGCCAAGTTACAGGTGGCCCAGGAAGGTGGTGGGATGTGTCAGGAACAAGAGGGAGCAAAGTGCAGAGGAGTCTATGGCAGGACATGTGCTCCGTGTCACCTCTAACTCCCCATAGCTACTCAGGAAGATGGCTTGTTTCCTCCCAGGCTGTGACAGCAGGTTGTTGGGGAGTGCCAGCCCTCGCCGTGCATAGCAGGGAGCTGCCAGGCAGGAGTTACTGGAGGGTGCTGGTGGCTACCAGACAGGATTGGGGTCCAGCACTGCCCGAGACCTGCAGTGATTGTGGCAGGGGAAGGAGCTGCAGGAGGGCACAGGGGATGTGGCTCGTGTCAGCTACTTGCAGCCTCTCTGAGCCCTGCCTACACCCATCAGCTCCATCCCTCCCCCTGGGCACTGAGCTTATATGTGGATCTTCTTGGCCGGCTCCCAGTGGCACCAGGGAGCAGTGGGTGCCTCCTCACACACGCTGTGCCACGCAGGTGGGTGGCAGCAGCACTGGTTGTGCGAAGGGCAAACACATGCAGTGTGGACACCCACTGCAGACACTCTCCACACAGTAACCACAGAAGAACACACATGTGGACAGTCAGCCAGGCACACAGACATCGTGAGGTGGTGTGTTTGTAGGCTGCAGACCAGTGTGGAGTGCTGGGATGGAGGGCATGCAGGCACAAAGAGCATGTGCCCCGGCTGCTGGTCCCAGTGACCACTCTATCTTGTCTCCTTGTGCTTTCAGGTCCCATGAGAATGGCTTCATGGAGGATTTGGACAAGACATGGGTGAGGTATCAGGAGTGTGATTCCCGTAGCAATGCCCCAGCAACACTCACCTTTGAAAATATGGCAGGGTTGTTCTGCAAACCTCTTTCTTCCTCTTCGCTGGGTAGCCTGCTTTTGCTCAAGACATTCTCCTCACCAGGGCACTCCTCTTGGGCCAAAGCTCTGCTTCTTCTGGGTTTGTGCTTTCCTGGCGCTGGGAGGCTGCTGTGTTGGGCTCCCATCCCACCTTGTCTGAAACAGCTCTGTGAACCTTGCCCCCTCCACCTTCCCTGGGGTGTTTTTCTCATTGGTGGGTCTGTCCTGCTTTGAACATTGTCCCCCTCCCTCTGCTCTGGCCAAACTGCAGCTGTCACGGTGAAATCAGAGCTGCCGCCAAGGCAGAGAGAAGGGAGCTCCTCCTCAGGGGAAGGCGAGAGTGGCCACCGAGGCCAGCGAGGACCCTGCTGCAGGAAGGAGCTGGTGGTGAGGGGCAGCCCCCAGACCACAGGACCATGTCCTGACTGGCTCCTGGCAGCGGGCAAGGGTCAGGAGGAGGATGATCCATACAGAGGGGGAGAATTTCTCAGTCCCTCTTAGCAAAGACTGAGAGTGCTCCCAGGTGGGCTCTGCTTTTGCAGCCATGTAGTGCTGCCAGCCCTTCATCCAGACAACATGGTGATGCAGGATGAGGGGTGTCTGATGGGACCCCATCCTTGCTGGCACCATGGGCCAGGAAGAAGCACCGAGATAGGAGACTCTTTGCTCCAACTCCTCAAGACTCCACTCCCAAAATGTCATCCCTGAGGGTTGCAGCTGCCTGAGGACAGCACAGAGAGCCCTGTGCGTGGCTGTCTCTTTCAATGGGCCAGATGGAGCACCAGGGTTTCTGGTGCAAATGACCCTCCAGCCCCAGGGGAGCGGGTCTGCCCTGGTGCTTGGTGCAGCAACCAGTGCCCTATTCCTGTCCCCAGCATCGCTGCAGCACAGCCCCCTGTGCCTGACTGAAAGGAGCTTGCACGGACATCCATCATCCCATCACCTCTCTGCCCATCACTGCGGGTGCCCTGCTCTGCTGGGTTCCCCTCCCTGGCCCCTCCAGGACTGTGGGGGGTTGGTGGGAGGTCGGGGGCGGACCCTGGGTTGACAGATGCTCCTGTTGCTGAGTGTGATACAGAGGAAATGAAGTGTCATGGTGCAATTTCCATTGCCCCCTGTAACTTTCCTGCTTATTTCAGGTGTGTTTATGCTGGTGGCTGGAGGTATTGTTGCCGGGATATTTTTAATATTCATAGAAATAGCTTACAAAAGGCATAAGGACGCGCGGAGGAAGCAGATGCAGCTGGCGTTTGCGGCCGTTAATGTGTGGAGGAAAAACCTGCAGGTAGGACAAACCGTTTTTAGAGCAAATCTCCAACAGGTGCGTTTTCCATTCCTTCACCCAAACAGTGAATGCAGAGCTGTGGATTAGCATGGGGCCCTCTGTCCCCCACCCCACACCCCACTAACTCCAGCCAGGCATTACTGGGCACCCAGCAAAGCTGTAGGACCCCTGCCTTGTCCCTGGGAGCTGCCCTTGGCTGATGCCATCTCTCCCAGGAGGTGTTGTGCACAGCTCCAGCCGGGACAGATACCTGGCCCAAATGCCCCCAGTGGTGCTCAGGATGGGGACCTTGCTCTGCTGGGGACCATGTTCTGGAGCCATGTCTTGCCCTGGCTGAGCAAGCAGTGCCGGTGCAGCTCCCTTTGCGGGCTCCCCTGCCTCGTCGCTCGGCTCCGGCTGCGCTCACCAGCAGACAGGAAGGTTGATCCGCTGCTGCTGAGCATCCCTGCCTGCTGCTCAGGGGGAGAAAAGCTCCAGGAATGCTTTCCATCCCCTTCCCCATCCCTGCCCACTCCCCCGGGGGTGCAGTAGCCCTTGTCATACCTGGGACTGACTCCAAACAGAGGTGGTGTGTGCTCTCGTCATTTGGAGACAAGGACATCTAGCAATGCTGGTGCCTGTCAGCGCCAAGCCTCCCCCGTGCCCCTTCCTTTGGGGACATTGCTCTCCCCGGGTCTCCCGTCCCTGAAAACCCCCATGCTGCTCAGGCAGGGGAGCCCAGGAGGGTCAGTGACACTGAGCTGTGGGCACATCCATGGGCCACCAGCCTCACACTTTCCCTGCCCCACTGCTCTTGGGGCTGAGCCCCATGGTGCCCCCAAACCCCAGTTTAGGGCAGCTGGAGGCTTTCTTTGAATCGCCTGGGATGTTTTTCTTCCTTGGGGAAGCAAATGGGCGTTCAAAGAGCAAGAGATCCTTTAGGCGACTAAAGGAGACTGCCATTCGCAGCAGAGCCAGTGAATGAAAGAGAGAGAACAAGGCTTGGGGACCCTGAAACGAGCCCGGAGCGGTGGCCCTGCAGGAGCAGCGCTGGCTGGGGATGTGGGGGGGCTGCCCGGGTGGAGGCGACCTGCCCGAGAGCAGCGAGGGGAAGCACGAGGCCGGGCTGCTGTATCCTGAGAGCTCGCTGGGTTCAGTTCACTGACAAGAGTCTCGGAAAAGCCATTTCTCTATTATTTTTTTTCCTCCTTTTTTAATTTAATTTTTTTTTCCTTTGCTTCCAAAAAAAAAAAAGCAGCAGCACCGAGGGGGTTAAGGCTGCTGAGACAGAGCACACTAGTCGCACTGCCATTTTTCACTTGCCAACCTTCTAGAAAATACTGCACTGGGTTCTTGGGCAGAGTCTGTGGGACTGTGAGCAAAGCATGCTGCCCTGTGGGGGTAAACAGCCTCATGGTAAAGAGCCGTTTGACATTGTAAGACTTTTCCACAGGAGGAAACGTCAGAGCACTAGTATCTGGTACATTGCTAGAAGGTAGGCAAGTGGAAAGATTTATTTGTTAAAACAAACAAACAAAAATAATGGTTTTTGGGATCACAGTTTTGCCATGGCTATTTCCTGAGATGCCATGGAAGAAAAAGACATTTCATTCCATTCATCTTGCTTTCCTTTCCGTTTGTGCATGTCCGCAAAAGAGAGAACTGAGAAGGAGGAGCAAATGTATCCCCGAGCATGCTCTACGCACCAGCGGGATACATTTTGGTTACCCCCGTGCGGTAGCAGAGCCAGACCTGGTCACTCCGTCCCCCGTCGGAAAGGTCACACTCATTGGCACGAAAGCAATTGGGGAGGAATCGTTGTCAGCGCCCGCCGCAGAGCGCGGCCGGTCCCCTCGGCTCGCTGCCCCCGCACCATGGCGGCTGGTGCTCCCAGCCTGCGCTAACCAGGTCCGACTCGCTAACACCAATGCCTACATTTTTCAGTTCTGTTTCTCTTTGAGTTCATCCCGACCCTGATGACATCATAGCGCTAGTGCTTTGCTTCCTCCCTTTCTTTTCCTTTATATTTTTTTTCCTTTTCTCTTTTCTTCCAGTTTCCTTTTTTTAATTCTTTTTCTTCTTTTTGTTAACCCGTTTTACTTTGGAAAAAACAACACAACCCACCACCAACAACCACGTTCGGCTTTGCACAACTGCATCATTTAAATTTTTGAATACATTTTTTTTACAGAATATTCATACAATGACTTCTCTTTCAATGCAGTCCTTTCTCTCTCTTGTGGCACTAGGATTCAGCCTCAGAAAAGGCCCTGAGAAAATTTCTTTTACTTTTCTTTTTTTATTGTCTTTTTTTTTTTTAGTGGTAGGTGCAGCATCTCACCTCTCGGTCTAGCCAGGCTAGCGGTGGAAGCGAGGGGCAGAGCATCCCCAGGGGCAGAGCATCCCCAGGAAGCGAGGTCAGCTGTGCAGGCCTGGACGCAGACACCCAGGAGAGCAGGGCTACTCCCCGCAGGGTTTTCCAGCGCTCCAGACGCGGGGCCGGCCCCATAGCTCCTAGCAGTGTGGTGGCCGTGCTGTAGCCGCGGGTCACCGGAGGCCCTTGGAGGACTGGGAATTGCAGGACACCTCCAGTAGCTTTCTCACCTAAATGAAGGACATGACACGGGGCAGTATTCAAATAGATTTAGCGTTTCCAACAACACACTAGAGATCTAATCACTTATACATATTCATTTTAGGATAGAAAAAGTGGTAGAGCAGAACCTGACCCTAAAAAGAAAGCCACTTTTAGGTCCATCACCTCCACCCTGGCCTCCAGCTTCAAGAGACGTAGGTCCTCCAAGGATACGGTAAGAGGAAGAAGAACAATTCTGCCCTCTCTGTTTCTCTCTCTTTCTCTCTTCTGCCATCCCATTGACTGCCACACACCCATCCCGAAGCTGCCAGTGTACATGCATAGCTCATGTTCGTCACCAGTCAGTCAGTCAGTCAGTGAGTCAGTCATCCCGTGTACCTGAAAGGATGCTGGGATCCTGGAGGGCAGGCAGGAGGTGGCTTGGAGTCCTGTGATGAGTTGGGAGATGCAATCGAGTTTTTGTTTTGTTTTTCGTTTTCTTTTTGCTTGGATGATTTCTGATGTTCCTCTCTGTGCTTCGCTCACCTTACCGGTGCTGACCTCCTGAAACCGATGACATATTTTTCTTTTTTCTTCTTTTTTCCTTTTTTTTTTTTTCTGTTCCTGAGTGTTCCTGTACCTGTTTGTCATTGTATGCCTAAAAACGGTCACCCTGATTTAATTTGGGCACTGTGTCACCTCACCAAGAGCCATGCGTGTCACATTCTCTACATGTGATTTTTGTTTGTGACGGTTAGCATTCGGGATGTAGTCCTCGGCACAGGAGTCACAGCTGCCTCTGGTTATCGTCAGCAGTAATGCAGGTCTAGAAAAGAGACACAAAGGCCTTAAAGAGGAGGTTGTTAAAGACCCAACCTTGGTTTCAAAACTAGTGCTTTCTGCCTCAGAGTAAAACTGCTCTCACGTAACCAGAGGAAATTTCCAAATTGTTGCCTCTAAAGCCAGCTGTTTCCGTATGTGCAAACGTGTCTGCTCATGCTGGAGCTTCAGACACTCTTCAGCGTCAGGTTGGGCTGTTGGTCTGTCGGACTGAGCCAGTGTCCCTCTGCATGTTGCCGTCTGTTGTATGACACTCTGCACTGTGGCTACTCTGTTGTCTCGTGCGGCAGCGGCCGCTGCATTTTGCTGCCCGACCTCCCGGCGCGACGGGCTTGGCCAAAAACCTCCTCCCTGGGTGGGTTTCTGCCCAGGGTTGCTCAGAGCAGGCTCCCCCTGAGGCTGCCCAAGGCAGGAGGCACAGCGGGGATGGGGGGACTGTGGCGGCGGGGGGACATGCGCCCCCCTGCAGTGGGGTGGCCGGTCCCTGGCCGCAGGCTCGGGGTGCCTCGGGGAGCAGCATGTGGAATTGTAGGGGGTCTCGGGGCCATGGCGCTGCAGGCGGAACGGAGGTGGCTGCCTTTGACACCAATGCGGGCTCCATCCCAAGAAGCTCCTGCAGCACCCCTGCGACATGGCCCCGGGGACAGCTGAGCCCTTGGCTGGGCTCGGCTGCCACCGTCTCACACAAAGTGCTCCTCTCACTGCCACCTCAAAGCCTGGCAGGCACAGGGGGACACCCACACTCTTCCGACTCATAGCCCATCCCCACAGGGAAGACCAGCCCAGCCCAGCCTCCCTGGGTGACACTTCATCCTGGGGAAGTCCTCGTGTCTTGGGTCCCTCCTTCCCACTGTTGCGCCCCCTGAGAAGCTCTGCAGGAAGGTTACAGGTCATGTCTTGGTGGCCTGAGCCCCAACCAGGGGAGAGGAGACAGAGATGGAGCAGGTGGTGAGGGGTGGGGGAAGATGGGAAGATTGAGGAGGAGGAGGGAGAGGTGGGATGCACAAAAAGACAGGAGAAGAAATTCCAGAAAGATCTGCTGGGAGGCTCCTCAGCATATCCTGAGCAGACCTCATGTTTTCTTGTGTTTGAGCACTCCATGGTTAGAAAACCAAGTGGTCATGTCCTGGGAGAGCAGGAGCACCTTGGTGAAGTGGGTGCCTGGGGGCACCAGTGCCCATGGTCGGCACAGGAGAGGGGGAGAACCCAGGAAAAACAGGACAGTCGGCACGTGGCACCCATGGTACCTCCCTCCCACATCACTCCCTCCTTGGGGAGGCATCCTGGGCCTGATTCTGCTCCATGGTGTGGCATCCACCCTACCCCACACCACTCCACAGTGCTCTCTGCCCCAGGGTAGGAGCCCTGAGCTGACCATGTCCATTGACCACCTGCACCAGTGGTCCCATGGGCGAGCGATAGAGCTATGCTCTCCCCTTCCCTTGCCTGGTGGGGAGCAATGGGGCATGGGGCTACCACGAACCCTCCTGTTCTTTTGGGCCCCATCTATGCTCTTCTCAGCACATTGCTCATGGAGGAAGATGGCCTCACTTATCCTAGAGGATGGCCCCTGCTTTGAGGGCAGCTGCATCTATGGGGCAGCTCTGGGCAATGATGCCTCATGACCTCGGAGCCTGTTGCAGTCTTCTACCTGCCATGGGGCAACATGGCCAGGGTACCATCACACATTCCCCAGGGAATCAGGATAGTTGCATCAAGAACAGGCTAGCTGGGCCAATATCCAAGCCAACAGGGCCAAGATGGAGGCTAGTCAGGCAAGATGGAGGGTAGCCGGGCCAAGAGGGAGGTTAGCCAGGCCAAGGTCGGACTATTGCAGGAGATCCACAGTGGAGTGAGCTTTGTCGTGATGTTGGGCAGACCTGCTGGTTGCTCTGCGGGGTGAGTGGCCAGCGGGAGGGTGCTGCCACCAGCTCATGTCACAGCCTGCCATTTGGTGCCCTCCACATCCACGCAGCAGCCCTGGCTCAGAGACCCCAATGCCCTCCTGCCGTGGAAGGCCCCATGAGTACGTAGCATGCGGGGACACGTTGCCTGGGGTCCTTGTAAAGATAAGAAAGCAGCGAGGCGCTCTGTTTCATGGCGCTCGACAGAACCGCGGGCCCACACCAGGTCTCAGATGGGCAAGGCTTGAGAGCCCGTGGGGCTGGAAGGCCAGGTTGACCCCAGCCCCACGGGCTCTCCTGGCTAGCAAACGAAAGACACAAATCTGGTGGCCTTGCTTCTTTCCTTTTCGTTGTCGGGAGTTTTAAAAATGGATTCTGCTCTGCAGCCCTGCAGAATGGTCCCTCAGGAGTGCCAGAGAGACAGGCTGGCACCATGGAGCCAAGACAGCCCTGGGAAGCTACCACCCCACTCTGAACGTCCTAGCGCCCACCATCACCCGAGCTGCACAGCCTCTCCGCGGCACATCATCCCCACCGCCCCAGGAGGAGATGCATGTGTTCCCCATAGGCAGCTCCTGCAACTCGAATAGCACTCGCAGAGCTGATGTACTGCCATCCATCGCAGCCACCCACGATACTGCAACCCCACAGAAGCCATGTGAGACGCATAAACCACACAGACACCTTCCGAGCCGGCACATTTCGTACAGACACGTAACAAGGCGCATAGGTCCCTTAGGCCCCCCACCGCAGCCGTCATCAGCCCCTGCAGAGCCACACCGCCAGCCCACGGGCATCTCCCCCAGACACAGCATGACACACGTCCCACGTCACCGCCAAGAGAGGGCCCGGCGCTGCGAGGCGATGCTCGCCCTGCAGCTATGGGGATGGTGCCAGAGCTGGTCGAGAACCAAGGGGATTCATGGAAAAGGTCACCTTTTCAGTGAAGGATCAGCCGTCCCAAAGCCAAGTGCTTCTTGGCTGAAAAAGAACCTAGTTTTTGGCCCAAAAGAACCAAACGTAGGTCAAAGACAACTAAATTTTTTTTGCATTTTTTTTTTTAAAGGAAAGTTGACATTTTCTACAGCAAGATTGCATTTAGCTGGAATCCTAATTTTTAATTGAAAAAAACACACCCAAATCCCAAAATTCTTCCAGAAAATCTTCCACCAGCCAGGGACTACCATATGAGCCCAGATTAGACTGAAGTCATTTTTAAAGACATATTAAGTTCTTGTCTATATTTTCTTCCTGGTTGTCATTTAAAGTTTTTGGTGCCTTCACTTCACTTCCATACCTTAACATGTTTGAGTCTCTTCTATGGTCAATATTGATTAATTTCTTGGCTTTATAATGTTTGGTTTGGGGATAGTTGCACCATCCCTGTAACATAATTTGCCCTAAATTACTGATATGTGCTTCTAGCTTTAGTTCTACTTCAGCATAATTTTGATATGACAATTTTCTTGCTTTTTTTTTCCCCTTTTTCTTTTTTCTTTCTTTCTTTATTTTTATTATTAAAAATTGCATGCATGAACTCTACACACAAAAAAAAAAAGTAAATGAGAATGTTACCCTGTGATAATTCTGTGATTGGAGGAGATATGCTTTCAAATCAAAAGTCATGCTCTTGTATTTTAAATTTTCTGAGCCAGATTCCCCACTTTGCTTGGTTATTTTAGTGTTTCCCACCCCCAGAGCTGTGCAGAGAGGCCAGAAGGCCCCAGCCTGCCCTGCTAGACCTCCAGCTTTCCACCGCAGCAGCCACATGTACATGTGCACACCAAGGCACACGCACACACACAGAGCCACACACCGCTTTTTCCTCCCTGCTTTTGCGTCAGGCAGGGTATTTAACAAAAGGACCTTTCTTTTGCCCGTTCCTTTCTGTATCTCCAGTTCCTCCTCCTACTCCACCAGTGACTCACCCTTTCAGCCTCTCCCCTTTCCTGGTCGCTTCTCCTCCCTGGCAGGATGCAAGCCCTGTCCCGCGAGTGCACACCTCCCGGCCGCTTTGCTACGGAAAGGAAAGGTTGCATTTAGTTGGAACCCTAATTTTTCTTTTTTTTTTCTAATTTTATTTTAATTTTTTGCAAGGAGGGGGCAGCCGCACCCATTTTGGGGAGAGGGAGGCTTTTTTGTGGATTTATTAATAGCCACAAAAAGCTCCCCCCAGGGTGGCAGAGCGACTTTGGGACCCCCTTGGCCGTTCTCTGTGCCAACGGGTGATGGCCGAGGTGTTGCCACTTTAGCAAAGCAAGGCCACAGCCAGGGAATTTCTCAGAGCCTCCATTTTATTATTAGCTAGTGCCCTAAATGAGTGGGTGATCCCGTGAGGTGCTCCCTGGGTGTGCATGTGTGCGGGAGAGTCGGGAGCGCGCTGGCTCTTGCCCGTGCCCAAGCAGCTCCCCACCGAGGGGTCCTGGTGAAGCACAATACTGGGCAGATCAGGGCAGCCCCGAAGACCCCATGCAATGCTCGGGGGGAACCCCAGACCTCCTCGCGACAGGAGGCAGGGTATAGGGCCACACAGGGTAGCCACAGTGCCAGAGCCACCAGCAGCACCGCAAGGGCCACGGTCTCCACTGACCAACACGGTGAAATCCCATCACTGAGGAGCCCCCCCAGGAACCCGGCAGCCCTCCTGGGCAGTGTGGTGCAAGGGCCAGCAAACATCACTGGAGAGGGTCCATGCTGCAGCACGTGAGACCTGCTGAGGCCCTCTCCTGTCCCCGCACCTATTCATATCCCCAGACAGCAGCATGAGATGCTCCATGCCACCCGCTCTTAAAGCAGGGCTGGTCAGGCCTTCCAGCTCAGGGTTTGGAGTTAGGAGAGTGGAACTGGGAGAGGAAGGGAGTGTGGAAGGAGGAAGGGTGAAAATAACTGCCCAGTTGTAAATCCCTGCTTGGGGAGGAAGGACTTTTTGTTTTCTTGCCTGTCAAAGGGAATTTCTGCTCTCCCCATTGGCTTGCTGGTGGGAGTGCGGTTGGGGAGGTGTCTCCCAGGGAGTTTTTGTCACGTTCCCCCATCTGCGCAGAGAGCAGAACCCCAAATCCAGGCCACATCTCCAGCACAGGCTGTATTCTCACATTCGCAACTGACACCACAGTTTATCACAAGTCACACTGCACATCTCACCTGCATTAAAGGATAGTCAAGCAAGGAGGTGAAACGCCCTGGCCTCAAAGCACAGCTTGATCTGCCACCAGAGAGATGCTGAAACCCAGCCAGACCCTCCAACCACTGGTTCAGCCGTGGGCTGGGTTGATGAGTCACAGGCTTTGCCTTGTGGCTCCCCCAGAGCAGAGAGGGGCTCGCTCAGCAGGCGATGTGGCTGCCACGCTCTGTAAAAGCTGCGCCGCACTCCTGGGTGTCCTCCGTGCCCCGCTGCAGGGTGCTTGGAGAGTGTCTGCCATGACCTCTGCACAAGCTTGGATTGGTTTGGGAGGGGGACCTCAGCCAGCAGCGTGTTTTGGGCCGTTGCATCACCCCCGAGAGAAATCCTGTAGGGACACATGGGATGTGAGGCAGGACTGAGTGCCAGAACTATCTAACACTTCTTCCTCCTTGTCTGTCTATTTGTGTGTTGCAGCAATATCATCCCACCGACATCACCGGCCAGCTCAACCTCTCCGACCCCTCAGTCAGCACTGTGGTGTGACGTTCTCCCCAAGGGCCATCAGTCCTTGCCCAACACAGTACGAAGGCACAGCCAGGACTGTCTCTCAAGGGACACTGATGGGTTCTTCTGGGTGAGATGGGAGGAAAGCATCCTTCATCCATACACAGTGACTTCATTGTATATCTCCCTCCCTTCCTAGGCCTGCTGTCATGCTCGTGCCCCAGAACGCACAGCAGAACCAGGACACAGTTTGGACTTCACTGTATAGAGATAATTGCTTCCAACCAATGCTGTTGATAATCGGTATTGTCACTGACTGGCTACGTGCAAGGGGAAAGGACTTTGAAAGGAACATGGTGCCTGCTCTCCAATGGTCACAGTGAAGAGCTGGTGCCAGATGTGTTTCACTTTGCAGGCTTCAGGCTTCACAGCACATACATGGCCTCTCAGATGTGTGCTGCATGGTTCCCACCACCCTGAAGGGCTGTATGATGTGCTTATGGTCCCAAGTGGCTGGAGCAGCCAGCGCAGACCAAGCACATGTACCTGCTGTGCCAAGTGACCCCTGCCTCTGTGGCAGGGACTGGAAGATGTGTGGTCTGCTCCTCACCAGAGACAAAACCCTGTTCCTCCTCCCATCAGCCTGTGCTCAGAGCCCATGGCTATGATTCGGCCCCTTTATATAGTCTGTTTGCAGCAGGAGGGTTCCCAAACCTGCAGTCCATGCTCCTCTGCTAAACGTGGTACTCTGAAGCTCATAACACACAATCAGCCAAGATCCTGGCTCGTCACATCTCCTATACAGAAGACAATCCCAGGGCCTGTCCATGGCCAGCATGTAGCTCTCACACCGTGACTCTCCTGGCCAGGAACATCTCTATGAGGAATGGCTCCGGATGGTTGCGTTGACTTTCAGCCAAGCTCCACACTGCCTCAGCACCAGCAATGCAAAGAGAGAAGCTGCTGGCTGTGGCTTGCTCTGTGCTGCGGTGTCCGCAGTCTCCGCTCAGCCCGACAGCAGTATCAGGGCACCACAACAGGCTCTGGCACCTTCCCTGCCACACTCACTGCGGTACAACCTCGCCAGCAGCTCTAGCGGCAGCCCGGACACCCCACTTCATGTGGCTGCATCTGCCTGAACCTGGAGACGTGGAAAACAGGAGGAAGGAACTGAAAGACTGACACCATTTCTCCCCACACCTTCCTTCCCTTGTGCCCATGTGCCATCACCCCTGAGCACCCTCCTCGTGGGCACTGAGAGCGGGCTTGGAGACACCAGGGTCAGGGAAACCTCTGGCAGCAGCCAGGCTGGTGATGGGCAGTTACAGCACGTGCACGGGCAACATTACACCCCGCCTCCTGTGACCTGGTACCAAGCCCCGGTGGCACGAACTGTTCTTTTTCTTGCCCCAGCCGAGCAGATGGCAGCTTCTGTGGGCAGGATTTTCAGACAGCAGCTAGGTCTGTGAGCATCGTCCCACTGACTGCTGTGGCTCCATCAAGTTCATCTCACTCCAGCTGAGAAACTGGACCCATTCTACTTTATACGTCAATGTAACATTAATACAAAGTTTTTGCAAGAGCTCAGTAAAGTCTAGACTGGATCATGAAGTGGTTTATTCCAGTGCTGTGTGTCTCTTTCCATCTCTGCCTTCTGACAAGGTTGGCAGGGAGCCCCGTGCTGAATCAGAGCCTCACCCAGCACCGCTGCAGGGTTTGCAAACCATGAAAGGTGGAGGAAGGGGTAGGGACAAGGACGCCAGCAGGCAGAAAGGCCAGGAGCTGCAGGGAAGACCAGCAGGGAAGGGGCATTGCCATGCTGGGATGCCAGGCTGATGGGCAGCCTGGACAGACAGTGTAGGGGGACAGGTCTGGCACTGGGGAGCTGGGGATGGTCTGAAACCACCTAAATGCCAGCACCACCCAAACTGCCTCTCACATCCACCTCTGTCCAGGGGAAAAGCAGTCTCTGCCACTGCTGTGCTCCTCAGATCTTGGGAGCCAGCACCGCTGATGGGGTTGGCCTGTGGGAACAGAGCACCAGCTGCAGAGATGAAGGTGACTTGCACATAAGCCCATCCTCAGGGAGGTGCCCTAAGGGATCAGCAAAATTCAGCGCAGCTTCCCTGGGCAGAGCAAAAGCAACATCACTCATTCATAGCATGCTCTCCATGTGCTGGGACCACCAGCCCAGCCTCTGTGGGGGTCTCAGCCTCAAGGTTACCAGGGAGGAGTAGCAGGGATCATGTGCCCATGAAGAGTGATAAGTGAAGTCCCAGCTCCAAAGAGTCACAGAATCCTCGTGATTGGAAAGGACCTCTGAGATCACCAAGTCCACACACACACACAGAATGTGGTTCAACCACACCCCTGCAATCTCAGCCACTAGAGCATGCCCTGAAGTGCCACATCTACACCTTTCTGAAATACCTCCAGGGATGGGGACTCAGCCCCCTCCCTGGGCAGGCCCTTCCAGTGCCTGACCACCCTCTCAGTTAAGTCATTCTTCCTAATATCTAATCTGAACCTCCCCCGCCACAACTTCAGACCATTTCCTCTGGTCCTGTCGTTACTCCCTTGGGAGAAGAGGCCAATACCCACCTCTACAACCTCCCTTCAGGGAGCTGTAGAGGGCAAGGAGGTCTCCCCTCAACCTCCTCTTCTCCAAAATAAACATGCCCAGTTCCCTCAGCCTCTCCTCACAGGACTTGTTCTCCACACCCTTCAACAGCTTAGTGGCTCTCCTCTGGACACACTCTAGAATCTCAATGTCCTTTTTGTAGTGAGGGGCCCAGAACTGAACACAGCACTCAAGGTGGAGCCTCACCAGTGCCCAGTACAGAGGCACCATCAACCCCCTACTCCTGCTGGCTACACTGTTCCTGTTACAAGCCAGGATACTGTTGGCCTTGCTGGCCACCCGGGAACACTGCTGGCTCATATTCAGCCAGCTGTCCACCAACACTCCCAGNTTCAACAGCTTAGTGGCTCTCCTCTGGACACACTCTAGAATCTCAATGTCCTTTTTGTAGTGAGGGGCCCAGAACTGAACACAGCACTCAAGGTGGAGCCTCACCAGTGCCCAGTACAGAGGCACCATCAACCCCCTACTCCTGCTGGCTACACTGTTCCTGTTACAAGCCAGGATACTGTTGGCCTTGCTGGCCACCCGGGAACACTGCTGGCTCATATTCAGCCAGCTGTCCACCAACACTCCCAGGTCCTTTTCTGCTGGGCAGCTTTCCAGGCACTCTTCCCCAAGCCTGTAGCACTGCTTGGGGTTGTTGTGGCCGAACTGCAGGACCGGGCACTTGGCCTTATTGAACTTCATCCCATTGGCCTTGGCCCATTGATCCAACCTGTCCAGGTCCCTCTGTAGAGCCTTCCTACCCTCAAGCAGCTCCAAATGGGAAGCTCAGGTCTTCTCTGGGAGGACTGAGTGCTGTCACTAGACGAGGACTGGGAGAGCTTGGATTGCTCCTGGAAAAGGGACTGTGGAGGGGGCTGATCCTGGCAGAGATCCTGCAGCCATCCCAGGTGTGGGGACGGTGGCACTGGAGGAGTTGCTGTTCTCATCAGCCTTCACCCCCCTCACTGAGGGAGGCACCCCAAGGAGAGCCAAGTGGACATGGAGTGGTGTGACAGCACGCTGCGTCAGTTTGAAAATGAAAATGGTAGCAAGCCACAATTGAGAAAAAAATTTGGTTTATTCTCTGCATGATCTATTTAACCCTTGCTAAAGGATGCATTGATCCCCATCACATTCCTGGCTTGTCGCACAGCACTTGTATGGGCAAGAGGTCAAGCAAACTGGAGGACACTGGTGGCCATAGTCATCTCCTGGTTCTTACTGCCTTAAGAACTCATGTTCTTACTCATGGATCATCACTCATGCCAGAAAGGGCCGCTGCTTTACCTGGAGAGAATATTCTATCACTGCAGCTCGTGCTTTCTGCTGAAGCACATCCCGGCTCCTTTCAGGCCAATTCCCAGCACACTGACAGCATTTCCATGAACGCAGGGGGGAGAAATGTTTCTGCAGGGAGGGGCAGGAGGCAGCAGTGCCAGGAGATGTGGAGGCAGCCCCGGCCCCTTGTTGTGGCTGATGGAAGATGAGGCAGCAGCAAGTGCCACAGGCTCTGGGCTGTAAACCCACAGGAGCTTTTTGGTCCCCACTCCCATCACTGAGGTCACACTAGACCTTGGCCTTGGATGAGGCTCAGCCTAGAGGAAAAGCTGCTGGAGGAGGAACCACTGTGCAGCCTCACCCATCCTTTGGCAGCCCCTTTGCCAAACCACAGCAGTAGGAGCATGAGGCTTTGTCTTTTTCCAGCTCTCACTCTAAACCTCAGCCTCACCCTAGATCTTGGATGTTGGATAAGCCTTCTGTCTCAAGGAAAAAAAAATATCAGAGGAGTCTGTGGCTTTCTGAAAGTCCCATGGAGGCTCTGGAGTGCCCCAAAAACATCTGGAGATCATCAGATGCACCAAAAGGCACATGGTGCCTTCTGAGGCATCCCAAAAGGCAAAGCGATGCCTGTCAGGACACAAAAAGCCAAACAGATGGCGTTTGGATCCAGAAAAAGTCAAGTCATGGAGTCTTGAGGGCACAGAAAGGCACTCTGAGGCTGGTGGGGTCACTGAATGGTGGACAGGGACTGCTGGGGGCACCAAAAGGACCAAAGAGGGCTTTGGAACAAACTGAAAGGCACACAGAGGCTCCTGGCCTGCACTGAAAGACACCCAGAGGAATATTGGGTGTCCTGGGATGCACACAGAAGCTCCCAGGACACACCAAAAGGCACACAGAGGTACAGGGTGCTTCCTGGAACACACACTGAAGCCCCTGGCTAGCAGAAGGGGCAGGTCAGGCTGAGCTGGAGGAGAAGGATCACCTGGCCCTCCCCGTGCACCCCTGTGTGCAGGTACAAGGGTGGCCTGGAGAAACATGGAGAGCATCTGAGGTCAGACCGTGCCCTTCATGAGGGCTGAGCTTGAGTCTGCTCTGCCTGACAGTGGGGCAAAAGGAGCTTGGCATCATCTCAAGGGACTCTGGGAGGAGGAAGAGAAGCCATTTCCAGGAAGAGAGCAACCTTTCATTGGTCCATGAGGAAATGTTTGGAACAGCAGGGTGCAGACCCCTGGAGAAGGACATGGACCACAACCTCCTGGTTGCTCTGCCTTAGTGTCCCTTGCAGATGCCGGATCTCCTCCAGAAGTGGGGTTCTCTGCGCATGTTGTGATACACAACTGTGATGAAGCCCATGAAGGTGCAGAAGATGATGCTGGCCAAGAAGGAGAACGGTCCAATGGTCAAGAAGACGAGGTACTGCTGGGTGGACAGTGAGGTATCTTGGCATTGCCTGAAGGACTCGTTCCCGAAGGCCATGATTGGATACTTGTTCAGCTTCTCTGGGACTCTGCACAGAAGCAAAGTCTTTTCTGGAAGAGANATGGTTTGGGGGCAGGATAGAAGATGTGGCAGGCAAGGGGACGAGCCTAGTTCCCAAGGGATACATATGGGAAGCAGTGAGCAGCCAGCCTGGAGATGCCACAGAAGGTGCCAGCCAGCACTAGGACAGGCGCACACCCAAGCAGGATGCAAGCAGGAG
>VXBW01007087.1:316204-328928 GCA_013400375.1 Thinocorus orbignyianus
GACTCTGCACAGAAGCAAAGTCTTTTCTGGAAGAGAAATGCAGTGTCGATGGACACACTGGGAAGCTGGGACAAGGCAGGTGTCAAAGACAGAAGGGATGGCAAGTCTGTATGGAACAGATGGGACCAGGGCAGGAGGACAGCAGCTAGACTGACTGCGAGAGCACAGGNCCCAAGCAGGATGCAAGCAGGAGTGGATGCCAGTGGAGGGGAGACCTTGCTGATAGAGTTGTCTCTCTCCAAGGTTCATAGGGAAAGAAATATAGGATCAGACCCATGTTCATTAAGGCACTGGGGAAGGGGCTGGAGGCACTGAGTCCAGGCTGGGTCAGTGGTGATGCCCATCCTGACACACAGGATCTTCTTGGCCCTCAGGTGCTCACTACCCAGTGCACCTTGTCCTCATCAAGGCAGAACTGGTGCCAGTGCTGGGAACCGCACTGTGTGCCCAGTGCTGGGACATTGCCCAGCCCTCCTCTCCAGGCAATCCCTGGTGGTGAACAAGGACCAAGGGTGGGAACCAGGTACCACAACCAGGGTTGCATCCACCCAAGCAGACACAGGAGCTGCCATATGGTTCTGGGGAACCTTACTGTACCCTGACGGACACCCACCAAGCAAGCCCACAGCCAGCTGGCAGCCAGGGGACCTGCTTCAGCCCCAACGGGGTGACCAGACAGTGTGGAGCAGTTGGGGGGCTTGGGGACATGGTCCTCTGGGCACTCACCTTGCACTTTTTCCCTGTTGAGACTGAGCCAGCGCCAGAGGGGCAGAATGTCGCAGCTGCACACCCAGGGGTTGTCCTGCAGGAGAAGGTCTCGGAGGTGGGGCATGGACTGCAGCACCTCAGGCTCCAGCTCCTCCAGCCTGTTGCTGCCCAGGTTGAGCATGGCCAGGCTGGTGAGGGGCAGGAAGGTTTCGGGGATCAGCACGGTTAAGTAGTTGTTGCTGAGGTCCAGCTCCTGCAGCGCACCAAGCCCCACCAGTGCCTGGGGGTGGATCAGCGCCAGGTGGTTGTGGGGCAAGCTGAGCAGCAGCAGCCCCGGCAGGGCAGGGAAGGAGCGTGGCCCCAGCATGGTGATGAAGTTGTAGCCAAGCCACAGGCTGCTGGTGTTGGTTGCCAGGCCCTGTGGCACCTCACGGAGGGCACGTGCACTGCAGTCCACCTCCCCCGAAGAGGAGCAGTGGCAGGTGGTGGGGCAGGCTGGCGAGGGCGGCGGGCTCAGGAGAAGCAGGCAGACCAGCACCACGCTGGGGACCCTCCAGAGGCCCATGGCTGCCCACCGGGGTGGTAAGGGCTCCCCGATCTCCACTGCAGGGTTTCTCCCACCGGTAGGATCCCCACTGCCTGTCGCCTTGCCCAGACACCCCTCCCTGCCCGGCACCCTCGGGTGAGCCCGGTGGTGCCGAGTGGAGGCACCAGCCTGCCAGGGGAACCGGTGGATGTGCTGGGCTCCCCGCAGCCGTACACATTCCCCCCTGCACCTCCCGCCACCACCCTCCCTCTGCGAACCCGGACCAGGCTGCAATCCCAGCCCCAGATTTCCTTGGGGTGGAGCCCTGCTTTTTTTTTTTTCAGCAAATATTTTTGAAATGCTGCTGGCAAGGTGCGGAGCCGTGCCCTCGTCCCTCCCTCTGCCAGGCACCGCTCCAGCCAGGTAAGCAGCCAGCTCTGTGCTGCCCAGCATTAACTGCTTGTGTGCGCTACAGGCTTGGAGAGCTGGAAAAAAACAAAACCAGACCCATCTCGTGGTCTCCATCCTCCCCACGGGGCATACCCCCATGGGTGTGCTGCCTCATACCCAGTACAGAGGAGGTGTATGGGCCCAGGACCCTTGTGGCTGGTTGGAGGGGGTCAAAGTTTCAGTCACATCACCAGCAGGTCTAGCCCTGTCTTCTGTGCTGGCCCACCACGCCCAGAGGTCCTCATTGTGGAAGCCACAGGGCACCTGGCTGAGCCCAGCTTTTGGTCAGCCTCTGATTGCCCCTGGCAGGGGACCACAAGCCATGCCAAAATGAAAAGGGCTGGGATGTGAGTCCCATGGGCTACCCTCCTCATCCCCAGCAGGATAGCACTCTTGCATGCACACAGGGGGCACCCAGGACCCCCTACACGAGAAGACATGGGAAAGGGGAGCCTGCTGGGCTGTAGCCAGCTGAAACTTGCTTGCCCTCACCCCAGAAGCACTGGAACAAGAGGGCTCAAAGTCTGCCTCCACCCTGTTTACACCTGCATCAATTTCAGACCTGCCTGAAGCCCCACAGCAGAAGGTTGGAGAGGGGAGGTGTTACCTCCTGGTGCCACCACAATTGGCAGAGCTCAGCAGACACCAGGGGACATGACTGGTAGCGCTCCATCCCACTCGCAGCCTGGAGTGGGAACACAGAGCAGGGACACTGTCCCTCATTCACACTCTTGCAACTCCTGTCCTGATTTGGAACCTGGTGGTCATGGTCCCACAGGAACTCCTGGCACCTCTATCCCCTTGGCCAAGGGATGGAAGGGCAGGAAGGGAGCGCATGGCTGCACCCAGGCCAGGACCAGGATGTTCCCAAGCCTGGGGCAGGAGCAGCAGGCAGGCAGTTTATTAATAGCAGCCAGAGGAGCTTTGGTTTGTTTATCTATCCTGCAGCAAACTCAGTTTACTGCATTAATCCCCATCTGGAAATAATTCAGAGGAATCCAGCAGCCCAGCCCAGCCCCGAAGCAGGGCACAAACCCACAGCCACGTGGAGCTGCAGCACCAGCTCATCATGGCAGCAGCTGGGAGCTGGATGGAGACCTGGGTTTTTAAGGAGTCCTGTCCCAAAATGCTCTTCCCCCCCAGGGGCTGCATTGCTCACTGCCTGTGGTTACCTGGGGTCAGGTGAGAAGTGCAAAAATAATTTTTAAAAAACCCCAAGACCATTTCTAGGTTCTGTGCTCAGAGAACCTGGGAAGCTGCAAACCCACCTCAGCTCCTCTGCCAGTCCCTCGCTGTCGCACCACTGCACACCCCTATGGCACCTGGCAGGAGAGATGTCCCCAGCGTCTTGGCTGCCAGGGACACCAGCCAAGTGCAAGGGCTGGTGTTGGTTGTGCCTGTCCCTGCTTCTGTTTTACCTTCACTGATTGCCCACCACTGCAATTGCAGGCTGGTGAGCTTTTAGGGTCCTGTACCCCAGCAGCGCCACCACTGTCCCTCCACACACCCTGTCAGTGCTCCACTCCCCTGTCACTGTCCCCTTCTCTGGAACAGGGGGACCCAGCTCCCTGCAGGAAGAGTCCAGGTCCCTATCCCCATCCAGGGCTGCCCCCGCTGGTGTCCCATTCCTCTCCTGCAGTTTTGGGGTCCATGCAGAGCCCAGGGCCAGCACCAGGAGAGGTTGCTCCAAACAGCACTGTCTGAGGGGCCCATGCTGATGGAGGAGGCCCCCAAGGCATGGGGCTCAGGACCAGCCTTGCTCTGGCCAAGGGGTGTAAATCAGGGTGCGCAGCCAGCAAGCAATAGTGTACCCACAATGTGACGGGCAGATGAACTCCTTCAGAAACTGGCCACGGGCTGGAGGCAGCAGGGACATGGATAGAGGAACATGGCAAGGGCCAGGCTTCACAGCTTCGTTCTGGTGCTGGGGGGACATGATGGAGCTGGGGTGGGAGCACAGAGGCAAGGACCTGGGTCTAAGGACAGGGAGCCATGTCCCTCTCCACTGTTGGAAGGACAGGATCCAGAGTGAAGAGCTGAACACAGAGTCCTGCTGGCACCTTTGTTTGAAGCCATGTCCAGGGTAGGGATGGGGCCTTTCCAGGCTTCCCACCACTCACCGTAGAGTGTTCAGGGAGAAATGAGCATAAAGGGGAAAGTGCCTTAAGACTCTGTGTTAGCTTTTATCCCATCCTTGAAGGTTTTAATTTATTGCACGTTTCCATGTAATTAAAGACCCCAGGCAGGCAGATACCCACCCCATAGAGTCCCTGGACCACACCATGTTTCTGTTGTCCCCCCCTGGGCACCTCTGCTCTGGGATATCCCGCAGTGCTCCTGGTCCTATGGCTGGAGTTCCCCAGGTTGAGCTTTCCTGGGCACATCTCAGAGCTCTGACTTTTTTCTAGCAGAATCACAGAATGATATGGGGTTGGAAAGGGCCTCTGGAGACCATCTAGTCCAACCCCCCTACCAAAGCAGGTCCACCCAGAGCAGGTCCTACAGGAACATGTCCACGTGGTTTTTGAATGTCTCCAGAGACAAACACTTGACTGCCTCTCTGGGCAGCCTCTTCCAGGGCTCTGCCACCCTCACAGGAAAAAAGTTCCTCCTTATGTTTAGATGGAACTTCTTGTGTTCAAGTTTGTGCCCGTTCCCTCTTGTCCTGTCCCTGAACACCACTGAAAAAAGCCTGGTCCCGTCCTCCCGACACCCACCCTTGAAGTATTTATGGTGTTGATCAGATCCCCTCTCAGCTTTCTCTTCTCCAGACTAAACAGCCCCAAGTCCCTCAGCCTTTCCTCAGCAGAGAGATGCTCCAGGCCCCTCATCATCTTTGTGGTCCTCTGCTGTGCCCTTTCCAGCAGTTCCCTGTCCTTCTGGAACTGGGGAGCCCAGAACCGGCTGGAGTGCTCCAGATGGAGCTTCACCAGGGTGACACCAAGTGGCAGAATTGTGCATGGGTGCTGAGCACGGGGTGGGCACTGGAATGCTCTGACTGCAGCCACAGCACCCAGTGCAGGGGATGGTCAAGTGCCAGGAGTGCCCAGGGGACGTGAAGTCACTGCTGACCCCAGGCAGGCACAGGCTAGGGTCCCCTGCTGAGCCCTGAGTGTCAGCCAGTGGTGCCCAATGGTGGGAAATATCTACCAATATGAGCAAGAGCTCATAAACCACATGGGTTCCAAGGAAGGACTGCAAGCACTGTCCAGTCAGGGCCAAGCGCTGCCCTGTGTTAATATCACCTTGGTGCACCCCAGTCCTCCCCACCTGGCCTCTGGTTGATCCCACACCCAGCTGTTTGCATCCTTGCACCCCTTGTCTGGGGTCAGGTAGGGAAAGTGGTGCTGGCAGTGAAGGCATGGCTTGGAAAACAGCGCAGGGGCTGCGCATGGGTGCGCAGGCAGGGACAGGGAGATCCTCCAGCAGGAAAACCAAACCTGGCACCCACCAGCCACGGAGCACAGGGTCAAGCAGCAGTTCCCAAGTTCAGTTCTCCTCCCGTACTGGAGCAAAGTAGGTGGTGGACAGATAAATCCAAAGAGCTGGAGCAATGTGTTGTGGCCTCCTAACAACTCTTTCAGCTGTCCAGCTGCTCCAGTGCCCAAATTTCTCATGAAAATAGCCACCAGAGCAAGTGTTTGAAGGAAAGCAATCGAGCAGGGCAAGTCACCTCTCCCCATTCTGTCCTCACTGCAGGCAGGGCTGTCCCCAGGCTCTCCCACAAATCCAACCAAGCCCAGCAGGGCCAACAGAGCATTGTTTAATAGATATGAAGGTCTCAGGGTGCTGGGCGTGCTCCCAGAGCATTGCTGCATACCTGCAGTGTGCCAGGCTCCCCTGCCCCTTGCCTGGGGGATGCTCAGTGTCCAGGCTGCAGTCACATGCACGGAGAAACCAGGGCTGAGCAAACCCTAGACCAGGGACCAAGGGACACCCATGATGGCTGGATGAGGTTTCTGAGTTGTCAGAAGGGGAGGTGGGCAGGATGTTGCACCCCAGATCCCAGCAGGATGGTCAGTAAGCTCTGAACAAGCCGAAGCTCTTCCCAGGCTGCCAGCACAGCCCCATGTGGACTGCTGCTGTCCACATGAGGGTCTGAAGCGTGTGTGGAGTCCCCAGAAATGGTCCCAGGCTGCTCCCCAGAGGCTCAGCTGCCCACATGCCACCAGCAAGTCCCCTCCTGGTGCTCAGCTCTCAAAGACAGCTGTCACCCCACAGCACAGGCAGGGCCGGCAGCAGCTGTGCCGGGGGAACGGTGCCGGAGGCACAGTGTCTTGGCATAGCGCCGCCGGCTGCTGGGTGACCACCTTCTCTTTGCATGAGCCCTTGGTGGCCAAGTCAGGCTGGGACCTGCTAGCCACCCGGGGATGCTCCTTGTCAGCCTTGACAGCGAGGAAGCTGGCCAGGTCGAGGTCAAGCATGGTGACGCCGCCACGTGGCGTGGGCGTGTTTTGGCGGCACTGAGGGCAGGGGATCCAGCGCTGTTCATTGGCGACGGCATCGAGGCGTTTCAGGCAGGCTTGGCAGAAGGTATGGCCGCAGTAGAGCCGGCGGGGCAGCCGGCCGCACAGGTCGTAGGAGGAGTAGCAGATGATGCACTCAACCCGCTGGCTGCCCCGGCTCGGGGTGCGAGAGTGTGCCCCGACACACAGCCCCGCATCCTCTCCCCGGGGGCTGCCACCAGCCTGGGACATGCTGGGGAGGGGAGTTTGAGAGGAGCCATCAGACCCATGGTCTGGGTGTGGGATGCCACCTCTGAGTCTATCTGATGTGTGGGAGATATGGGGACCCGACCCATGCAGTGGGTTCACAGGGGCATCAGGCTCCCTGCCCAACATCCCTGTCTGCCCCATGGACAGCCCTGCCTACAAAAGCAGGACTCTGCCACTACAGCTGGTTCTCTTCTATCCAAGGGGGATGCATTTTCCCTGGTGCCACTCTGCACCTCTGTCCATCAAATGCCCCTGATGTCCCGTGGGAGATCAGGGCTATTTGGACCTCAGCAGCCTGCCCAGGCTCTGGGTTGGCGAGGTGTGGTGGGCAGAGGAGCAGCATCCAGAGGGCCAGGCAGTGCCACAGCCCTGCTTCTCACCAGCCCCGCCTGTGCCACGCTGCTGTGACACAGTTGACTGCACCAGTGGATGGACACACAGGCTGGCAGGGAGGAGTTAAGAAGTCCAGCCTCATCTCAAGAGAGGTCTGGTGCCCACCAGCACATTTGCAAACCTCTCCTGGAGGCCAATAAGACCCCACTCCCTCTCTACACATGGCCTCAAGCGTTATGATATACACAGGTATCCCCCTCCTCCCCTCCTCCCCTGTCCCCCATCCCTACCTGTCTTGAGATGCTCTGCCAGGGCCTCAAGGGAGGTGCTGCACTGTCCTGGGGGGCTGTGGCAGTCCCATGAGGAGCATCGGGGGCCTGAGCTGCCAGCAGCTCCCCAACCAGGTCCTGGAGGCTGCTGGTGGCTTTGGCACTGGCAGTGGGAAGGGGCTCACCTTTCAGGGACAGATGCGCTATCGGATCTGCTGCTGGGAAGCCAAACCTGGGAGATTGGGTTACAAGCACCCAGGTAACAAAGACCTCCGAAATCTAAGCCCCAGGAGCAGTCATTAACTGTCCGTCTCTGCTTCATTAGCAGAAGAAACCGTCCTTGTGAGACCAGAGAGCTCTGGGCTTCACTGTGGGTGGAGAGGGCTTGGACATCAGCTGAACCTGGGTGGCAGCAGTGGAGTCCTCCACATCCTCAGCCATCTCCTGCAGCCAGACACACCTGGGCAGATGTTGGCCAGTGGAGACACCTCATCGCACTCCAGCCCACACATCTCCAGGAGGCCTGGGCTGAGGAGATGGCTGGGACCAGAGCAGGGGGGCATGGCACAGGGTATGGAGGGGTTGGAACACCAAGGTTCCAGTCAGTCCAGGCTGGCAGCGCCCACACGTGGGTGGTGCTCCTTGTCCCGTGACAGAGCATGCCTGCTGCCACAGGCATGATGGTGACCTGCCCCTGCTCCTCCATCTGGGGCTGCAGGCTCTGGTGTTGGGGAGTGAGATACCCCCAGCTCTTCCAGGGCCAATGTTCAGCACCAGGCTGGGGACATCCCAGCACACTCGGTGACACCTGCAAAGTTCATGACAATGCACGACCCAGGGAAGGTGACAAGCACCAGGGTGGTGACAGGCTCAGTCCCCGCAGCTGCCAGTGCCCTGCACGATCCTCAATCCAGCAGCAACACTGCGGCCAGGGAGTATTGTAGGGGACAGACCCAGGATCCTGGAGGAAAAAATCACATCCTGGAGCCAAGGCAGGGCTGCCAGGACACCCAGCAGCACTTCTGCGTGGGAGCAGGAGAGGGCAGCAGCTGCTGCTGCAGGCAGGAGCAGGGAACAATGTAGGCAGGGAGGCAGGCAGCATTCTCCTCTGCTGCCTCCTTCCCGCACAGTCCACCAGCCCCCGGACCGTGTTTCCAGTCCTCCTCAGCAGCAAGAATTGAGGGGTTTGGAAACCGAGAGCTTCACACAGTCACTGGGGGCCTTGGTTTTGGCCAAACCCACTGGCCAAGGTAGGGACAAAGTGCCACGTGCCCTAGGCGGATCAGGAACCAGCTGCATGGGATTCCTGCTCTGCCCTGGCGCCTCAGGTGCCACCCTGTGTGCCTGCAGGGTGGGTGGCAGCACCCTGGATGCCAGCAGTGGCGCAGAACTGGTGACTGGATGGGCACATCATGCTCCCCCCAAGGCCATGTGCCCAGGGACGTGCAGGCAGCAGAGTGCCTGGGGATGTCCAGGCACATCCCAAGGCTGGCAAGAAGTCACCCTCTCCCTCCCAAAGCATGGTGGTGGCCTGGCTCACCTGCCGTGGAGTGAGGTAGGGAGCAGGCAGGTGTCAGTCCCTTTGGGCCATGGGAAGCTCTGCCCAGAAAGATTATAATGGCATGAGGGATGCACTTGGTCCCGTGCACAGCTGTGTGTACCCCTGGCAGGGGCAGTGACTTCCTCCTTGGCTGCCTCTCCTTGCAGAAGTGTGTGCTCACACACACTTCTGCAAGTGCCCTCCCACCCCACTCCAGACCCTGCCCACCCTCTTGTCCCCCTCCCCAGATGGCAGCAGAACTGCCTCCCGTTGAGGGGTTGTGCCCAGCTCCCCTTCAGCCACTTCTGCCCATTACATGCAAGCCCCCGGTGTCAGGCTGTGCACCCCAGCTCACTCGTCCTGCACGCCGAGGCACAGCTTGGGGGGGCAGCGGGGCACTTTGGTGACATGGGTCGTGCTTCTGCCAAACCACTCACAGTGACACTGAGGGCACACTGCCTGAAACCAGCCTTCAGCACCAGATGGGCTCCGTCACCCAAATCTGGGGACGCGGTGGGGGGTGGGGGAACGTATCTCCAGCCAGGAGCCACGTGTATGGGCAGGAAATGACTTTTCCTGTTCCCAGGACCATCCCTGAGAGCTGCAGGGACCTTTGTCACAGTGGAACAGGGAGCGGCACCCTCAGGGGAGTGCAAAGGTCTCAGCCAGATGAGCCACAGCCGTGCATCACCACCTACTGCACATCCAGGGGGTGGCTGTCTCCCAGCACAGCCCTCCGCACCCCGAGCACCCATCGAGCACCATGGAAACAGCTGCTTGTGTCACCCAGAGCCCTGCTGAGGTCTGGGGCAGCATCCCCTGCCACCCCTCCCTGCTCACCACCCCGCTTTCCTGCTGTCTCCAGCTTAATCATTGCCCAGGTGTCTGGCAGGGAGCGCTCTGCTGGGCCTCTCCTGGCTTGTTTGCCTTCGCCCCAAGGTTAGGCAGAGCGAAGGGCAGCGGTGACACACGGCACCGCTGGCAGATGCTGCACCCTGTCCGTGCCCTGCCCTGCCTGGGCCATCCCTCCACCCTTGCCTCCCCTGCTGATGCCAGCCCTGGACTCTGACAAAGGCACCATATACCCCTCAGGGACAGTTCCCCCCTCCCCAAACTGTGTTTGTCCCAGGCAGAGTGTGCCAGAGCCCCAGGGCATGAAGCAGCCTCTCCTGGGATGTGGGTTTCAGGCAAGCCAAGGTGGTGACGCCACATCCCTGCCCAGCCCCACGGCGGGTGGGCTCTGTGGCAGGGCAGGGCTGGCGTTGGGGACATGAAAGCAAACAAGGGGTGGATCTGCTCATCCCCACACCAGCACTGCCCACAGTCCCGGCAGGGAGAACAAGAGCACTCCTTGTGCAGGGTGGGTGGCGCAGGGCGGTGTCCCTGCCAACCTCCTCCTGCCAGCTGCACACCCTCTGGCCACCCACCAGCAAGGGACATGGGCCAGGCAGGGCAGTCAGTGCACGGGGGCAAACTGGCAGGGCTCTGCCCTGCACCTCTGCTGAGCCACTGCTACCCCATTCCAAAAAATCCCAGGGGTGGTGGGCTTCCAGGCTGTGGTGGGCTGCTGGTGGTGGTGGTATCCCGGAAATGGTGGGCTCCTAGTTCTGGTGGGATCTCAGTAGTGGTGAGATCCTCCTAGGCGTGGTGGGCTTCCAGGCTGTGGTGAGCTGCTGGTGGTGGTGGCATCTCAGAAATGGTGGGCTATCAGGGGTGCTGGGCTCTCAGGGGTGGTGAGCTCCCAGGGGTGGTGGGCTCCCAGGGGGTCACAGCCAGCCAGGGCATGGCCACAAAGCTCACCCAGTTGGCCCAGACGAGAACCTCTCCCTTCCTCAGCCCGCCCTTAAGCTAGGCTCTCTCTTTTCAAAAGACAGGACAATGATCCAGGTTGGCAGGGGTGGGCTGAGCACCAGCCAGCGTCCCCAGGCAGACAGGAGCAGGCTGTACTGGAAGTTCCCGGGCGAGCGGAGCGCTGGGCCGGGGCTGGCAGCAGGGTGGCAAGCAGCAGCCAGCTGAAGAGCTCAGTGCACCTCTGCTGCTGCCACAAGCCAGCCGTGCAACAGTTAAAACCGGTTTTGAGGGGAGAGGATAGGGCTGAGAGCCCCCAGCGCTGCCCTCACACAACCCGCCAGTATAACCGAGAAGTAACACGGCAATCCTGGAAAAGCCAGTGCGGAGGGAAGAGGTGTACCTTGGCAGGAGAGGAGATGGCTGTAATTTTATTTGCAGCACCCTGAGGTCATCTGCTAACACACGCGCTCTTTCTGAGCCCCTGCCCCTGCAGAGCGGACAGTTCCTGCAGCCTTTCTGGCTCTTACGCAGCAGCCGCCGCCTGGCAGCGCGGCCTCCTGCAGGACGGCAGCACAACAGCTGGCTTGTTCCAGGTCGGTGGCACCAGCCCCAGCCAAAAACCCAACCTGGAGCCACCCCAGCTGGCTGCAAGGAGCTCCTCACTCGCCTTCCTCGTTGCCCAGGGGGTGGCAGAAGGCGAGCGATGGGGATCTGCATCCCAAACGGGTGCCCCATTGCTGCCCTGCTGCTGGAGCTGGGCCAGCCCTTGGCGCTGGACCCGGCCATAACGTGGTGTGGAGTCCCCGAGCAGGTGTGCAGACGGGGAGAGGGTTTGTGCCCAGCGCCCCATGAGCAGGAGGAATCAAATCACAGAATCTTCATGGTTGGAAGAGACCTCTGAGATCATCAAGTCCAACCACACACACACCAAAAGAAACCCCAAAATAAACAGGGTTTCCTGGCACAGGGATGTTAACACCTGCACCCAAGCTGTGCTGTCAGATGTTGTTATGGAGCGCTTCTGCCATGCTTTGTCCATCTGTCCTTCCTGCCTCCTTCCCTCCATCCCACAGGCAGCATGGTGAGGAGCGGTACCCAGCCGGAGCTTGGTGCAGGGCACTGCAAGATCCCCATGATGCTGCCATGGGGGTTACCATGTCCCCCATCCCACCTGGGGGCATGTCCCGGGCTCCCCTCCACTGCTCCAAGACAGGGGTGACGATGTCTTCCTCTGCCACGCACACGGGGCTGCCATCATCCAAACCCTACCCTCCAGCAAACGGGCAATGCCCACACCTTCCCCGGGGCTGGAGGGTTCCCAGCAAGGAGGGGCTGCCAGGGTCAGTGTGTAGGATCACAAGCTCAACGTGCTGTCCCATCCCCAGCACAGGCACTTCTTTGTGACATTTGTGTTGGCACATACCATCCCCAAGGCTCCCAGGCTTCAGCGGAGCAGAGAGGATTTGTCTTTCTCTCCCACACCCTGCACTGAGCTCTCAGGACCTGGCCAGTGCCCATCACGGGCGTATCTGGCTGTAGAGTTCATGGGTGACAAGGAACAGCAGAGTCCAACTGGGGCCACCTACCGGCTGCCAGCTCTGCCGGGCACTGTGGCAGCTCCCTGGGGTGTCCAGGCAGGGCAGCTCCATCCCCGCAGGGCCACCTGTCCCTGTCCCCCATGGTCATCATGTCCCATGGGTGCAGCGAGGGCGGTTAGGAGATGACACAGCAGCACTTTCTGCAGCAGGGGCAGCACTTGCAGCAGCAGCATTCCCCGCTGGAATCACTCTCCTGGTCCTTGGGTGACTTGTCCAGGGCGACAGTGTAGAAGGAGTTGGCCGATCCCCCGTTGGGCATCCTCATGCTGGCATAGGGGTTGTGGAGACGGGACCAGGACTTCTCCGTGGAAAGGGTCGGGCTGTTCCAGCTGCCAGTGGAGTCTGCCTGCTCCTCCACGCTGTTGGTGGGCACAACTGCAGGGTTGGCAATGACGGTGGGCTCATCCTTCAGGTATCGAGTGATGAAGCTTTGCTGGAACTGGTCCCGTGGGATGTTGACGCTGGCATAGGGGTTCTCCAGACTGACGCCGCGATCCATCTCCTTGCTTGTCGTCAGCACACAGGGGCAGCTGGCATTGCCCACCTCCTGTGAGACACAGACCACATGAACCCTGGGTGCGGCAGTGTCAGTGCTGGAGCTTTTCTCACAGCAGAAGGAAAGAACCCCCAGCAGACACCACAGGTTTGGGAGCAGGGCACAGAGCTGTGAACCCCTTTCCCTGACAGAACCAAGGGACCCTGAACTGCGACCCGTACACTTTGGCTCCGTGGCCCTAATGACAGGGTTGGGAGGGGAGGGTGACATCTGGGCAGGAGAACATGGGGGTGAGCGG
>VXBW01007087.1:329036-348080 GCA_013400375.1 Thinocorus orbignyianus
ACCCGGCCCAACCAACCGCCCCGGCACCGCCCGACCTGCCCCGACCCACCGGCACCCACCCGGCCGAACCCACCTGACTGACCGACCGGCACCGACCGACCGGTACCGACCACCCGCCCCGCACCTGGGTCCTGGCCGCGACCGACCGCTGGGCACCCCCCGCCACGGAACCGACTGGTCCACTGGCCCGGCCAGCACCTGCACTGGACACTGACTCTGGGATGGGGACACTCGGAACTGGACAGGGACACTGGGCAGGGGGGCACTGGACACTGGCAACAGGCAGAGGGCACAAGGAGCTGGAACCAACTCTGGGATGGGGACACTCGGCACTGGGTAGGGGCACACTGGACACTGGCAGCAGGCAGGGGGCACAAGGAACTGGGCACTGGCACCAANTGACATCTGGGCAGGAGAACATGGGGGTGAGCGGAGTGCTGGGGGGTGGGAGGGGGTGCTGGGTGGGACACAGGGTGCAGGCAGGGCCGTGGAGCAGGGTAGGAGCTTCTAGGGGGAGACGGGTTTCAGAGGCAAGGGCCAGGCACTGGAGAGAGGAGNCCGGTACCGACCACCCGCCCCGCACCTGGGTCCTGGCCGCGACCGACCGCTGGGCACCCCCCGCCACGGAACCGACTGGTCCACTGGCCCGGCCAGCACCTGCACTGGACACTGACTCTGGGATGGGGACACTCGGAACTGGACAGGGACACTGGGCAGGGGGGCACTGGACACTGGCAACAGGCAGAGGGCACAAGGAGCTGGCACCAACTCTGGGATGGGGACACTCGGAACTGGGTAGGGGCACACTGGACACTGGCAGCAGGCAGGGGGCACAAGGAACTGGGCACTGGCACCAACTTTGGGAGGGGGACACTCGGAACTGGACAGGGACACTGGGCAGGGAGCACTGGACACTGGTACCAGTGGTCTACAGCAGCATGGGGCAGGAGGCACTGGGCAGTGGGAACTGAGCACTGGACAAAGGCACTGGGCACCAGACAAGACCGCCAGTACTGAGTATTGTGCACCAAAAGAACGGGAGAAGTTCTCAGCCTAGCCTAGGGAAACAAGGCTTGGTGGGGACCCAGAAGAGCCACAGCTTCACTGCTCTGTCCTGTGCCGGCCAGGACATGCAGCCCCACATCCCCTGTATGTCACCTGTGGGTCCTGATCAGGTGTTTTGCTGAAGGCTGCAGGACTTGTGGGCTTCTCAGGAGGGTCCTTACTGCTGGGTGGCCACAGCCAGCCCTGCCAGGGGTGCCAGTGCACCATGTCCCTGATCCTGGGTGTTTGGGGACAGGGTTGTGTTTGCTGGGAGCCTGTGTCCTGCCAGGTGTCCCCCACCCTGGGGACAAAGGTCCTTCCTGAAGTCAGCCAGTCTCGCCTGTGCTGGTGGTTGAGCATGCTGTGGGGTGGGACAGGGCTACCACAGGTCCTCCCTTGCAGCCATGACCCTGCCATGTGACACTGCTATGATACCTTCAGCCAGCATTGCCCTTCCCATCACCAAGCCCCCAAAACTGGCCTGCACAGAACCCCAGCACCTTTCCACAAGCAGTTACATGTGGAAACCCATCCCTCCCGGGAGCCCTGGGACAGGCGCAGGGCAAAGGGTGCCCCAAATTGCAGCTGAATCCTTCTGGGTTTTGAATTCTGTTTCCCACAGCACTTTCCACAGGGAAAAACTGCTTCCTTCTGGCCATTCCAGCTGAAAACCACTTACTTCAACTGTGGTGAGGAGCCAGGGCAGTACAGAAGGGCTGGATTCTGCTCACAGCGTTGCCCACCACTGTCCTGCCCACCCAGCCTTGGTGCCAGAGGAGTGGGGGCTCAGGGCTGGGGACTGCACCTTGGCACCCATGAGACCAGCAGGAGAGGTCCCGCAGGTGACAGGACCCTGCCTGGCCCTGACAACACTGTCCCTGTGGTGGGGGGGCAGATGCTGCTGGGTGCTGAGCTGGCTGGGCACCCAGTGGGCAGAGTGGCTGCTGCCAGCACGCTGCCTGCAAGCCCTGCTATCCCCTGCCTGCCCTCTGCAGCTGCTCCCTCTGTCCTGCGTCATGCCGGGTTTAAATTTCCAGAAGTTTGCCTTGTAAAGAGACTCAGTGACCTCCCACGGGGAGCAGAGGAGGGAAGAGGGAGCCCTGGGATGTTTTTTGGAGAAGCTGGGAGGTCAAAGCCTCCTCTGACCAGCTCTAGCAGTGGGAGAGGGGCCCTGTGCAGCTCTGTGCCTCAGTTTCCCCACTGAGGACTGAGAGCAGGGGTGCAGCAGAGCATGTGCTGCACATAACCAACATCACAGCACCCAGCTCTTGGGTTTTGAAAGCTGCAGAACACCTGCACGGACATCTCCAGGGCTCCTCTGCTCCCACCGGGTCTCCCAGAGGAGAGCCACTCACAGTCCCTGTCCCTTCGCTGGGCCTGACTACTGCTAGGTTTTCCCATCTTGAGCTGTCTCCTCAGAGAAAAACCTCACATACTTTGCTACATAGGCATGCAGGAAGAGGCAGCATCTTCCCAGCTGTCCTGCTATAACCCCAGCCCTGCCTCACCGTGTGCGCTGTGTCCCTGCTCTCACGGGGGATGTCGCTGTGGCACTCTCCAGTGGTGAGTTTCTCTTCCTCCCACTGCCTCAGGATGTGCTCATTTTGGCTTTTTGCTCCAGTTTTCCATGTGCAGCCCTGTTCCCGAGAGCCTCTGCTAGCAGGGAGCTGCAGGGCTGCACACCAGGCGCAGCTCGGCTCCAGGGGACCCCACAGCGCCCTGTGTCCTCGGTGTTTTCCTTCTCCCAAAGGGGCTCCAAAGGAAAGCTCATGTTGTAGCACCTCTGAGCTTTTTGGGTGTAGGGGCTTGGGGTTGCAGACCCCACACAACCTCTCCAAGGAGGGTGGTAGCTCTGCTCTGAAGTACCTCCATTCTGGATGATGTCCCTCTCCGGTATCTCACCACAACGGCTCCCACCTCTCAGGCACCTTCTGGATAATCTCATTCTTCACATGCTACAGCGCCGGCTCTGCAGCTGCTGGGCTGGTTCCAGTCTCATCTCAGGAAAGCCCTTCCAGCTTCTGCTGCTGCTCTCCTGGTCTGGATCTGGCAGCATTCTCCTTTCCATCCTCAGTTTCCTGATGGCCAATTTGTTCTTGGGCTAACAGCATCTTTAATGGCTCCTTTCCTCCTGGCCATAGGTGCAGCAGTGATGTACCTGGAACTAGTCCCACAGCACACAGCCCTGTTGGTGGAGACTGGGCTAACCCAGGTCCTCTGCCAGGACAATGGTGACCACTGTGGTACCTGTCCTTTGGGCTGCTGCCTAAAGGCATGGTGTCTCCAAAGCCTGATGAGTTCAAGGTCACAGCAGCATCTCCCCTTCCTCCTCAAAGCTCACCAGTCTCACATCATCAGGGAGTTTCAACTTCTCCCACTTTGTGGATAAACTCCTGAGCACTGAGCCTTGGGAGGGCACTACCACCAGAGCTGAGGTCCTGGGCTTTCCCGGGGTTCATCTCCTTGGGGTACTTTCACCCAGCTACAGATGGTTCTTGTGGGACCAAAGGCACTGGAAGGTCCAGGTGGTCCATGGAAGAAGTTACAGCTGAGTTTTCTTTCTTCTGCCAGATGCTGAGAGTATGGAGGAGGAGGAGGTGGAGGCCGTGGCACATCAGGGAACCACGGGGACAGGTGAAGGTAAATGTCCTTTAAATTCATCATTATTCCCAAGGAGGGACATTCAGGCAGTGAAAGCCTGAATCTGCCCTTTTCAGCTTTGAAAATCATCATTCCCTGCTCCTGGTCCCTAAAGTCAGTCCATCCTGCGGGAGGCACAGAGGGAAGTTTGGACGCAGCAGAGCTGTTCAGCAATTGTCCATCCAGTGCAGGAGATGGGGCAGGTCTGTGGCAGCTCAGCCCCAGCCCAAGCAGCAACCCCTAATCTGAAGGTTAAACATTTAGTTTCTTGGTGAGATATGATGCCGAATTGAGCTCCGGGAGCCACGTCCAGCAGTCTTGTGCAGCTCCTTTAGAGTTTATAGATGATGGAGAAGCCTCAGGTGGAAAAGCTGCTGTGCTCGAGCCCAGGCTGTGGTTTCAATTGTCCGTGTGAGAACGTGGGGAGCTGGTGGGTACTTCGGAGCTGTGCACCCCTCATGAGCAAATGGACAAGCCGAGCTAATGTGTAGATCTTTGTTGCTTAAAACCAGCCTAATTTCCTGAAATTCTTTGCAAGAAAAAAAAAGAAATCAAGAGAAAAAAAAAACAACCAAAAGCTCACTGCCCCATAATGTCCTGTGGTAGGAGAAGTGATGGATGGAGAGGTGATGGATGGAGAGGTGATGGATGGAGAGGAAGGTCCTCACGAGGTGCCACAGGGCTTCCAGAGAAAGGCTCTCTGGCTCCGTGCTGCCTGGGAGACAACCTTTGTGGTTTGAGGAGGAGCCTGAGAAAACAGGAGAAAAACAGGAGAAAAAGCCAACCTCTGCTTTCCTTTCCCTGCCCCCCCCCCATTTCAACTGATGCAGGGGCTCACTGGCAGTGAGGAGGCAGATGTGCAGAGCAGGGCATGAGCTGCATTCCCAGCACAGGGGGCTGATGGCTGGGCTGGAGCACAGCAGGTGCTGTCAGGGGAGGAGGATCCCCAGCCGTGGAACACAGCCAGGAGGAGAGTGCTGGGCTCAGCAATTCCTGTAATAGCCATCCAAAAAAGATCTTGCTCTCCTCAGCGGTTCCCTGGCAAAATACCCACTGCCTTCCATCCTGCATGACCCAACACAAGCTTTTAGGATTTTTTTGCAGGACACCAGCTGCTGCAGTGATTTTACAGGATGCCTCAACTCACCAGGGCTTCACGCACAGCAAAAGGGGCATTTATTTGTGGTTTGTTTTTTTTTTTTTTTTAAAAAAAAGACAAACCACAAAGTCACAGGCGCATCCCACTGCATCCCACTGCTGGGCTTCCTTCCCACTGGGACAGGCACACGTGTGTCATCAGGGTCGGTGGAACTGCCTCCCAGCTCCTACCAGGGGCTCTCCCAGTCACCAGGACACAAAACCCCATCCACACATCATGTTTGCTATTTCCCTTCTGCTCCAGGGGAGCCGCAGTGCCGTGGCACAGGCACAGGAGGGTGATGATGCTCCTTCAAGCCCAACAGCAGCAGAGGACGAAGTTGAGCTGCGTTTCCTGGGGGAAAGGTTCTGCAGTCAGCTGGGGGAGCAGCCAGGGGCTTCTCACCAAACCTTGGTGGGACTGAAGACTGAAGCTAAGGAGAGCTCACAGGAGGCCAGCGTGTGAAAGGGGTGTGGGGCTGAGTTGGGCCAGTGAAATAATGGGAAACCAAACCCCAAATTCAGGCTGTGAGAAACAAAGCCAGGTGCACGGGAGAATTGATTTCTTTCTAGACACCACAAGACTCCCTCCGTGAGTCCCTCCGCTGTGTGAGATCTTCTCCAGGGCATTTGCCTTAATTCTCTGCAGCCTCCTCATTAAAAAAACAGAGTGAGGCTGGGGAAGGGTTGCCAGCAAGGACCGTGAGGTGGCCCACTGGGCTGGAGATGTTCATGGGGTGAGCATCCATAAGGGGAACCCCCACAGGGTCCATGCTGCTGGGCAGGGGGGTTCAGATGGGTGCCTGGTGGGTGAGGAGGAATTGCTGGGGGCTTCATGCACGAGGGTGCTATGGAGGGGACCAGTGGTGCATCTCCGAGGGGTGACATAAGGCTGGTACGTGGGGAGAAAGCCACCAGGGACGGGGAGGGTTGGGGTGTCACAGCCCCATTTCCAGCACCTTGGGTGGGAAACCCCAGCGTGATGCCAAATCCTGTGCTCAGGATCCCACCCCTTGGGTCCTGGGGCTGGAGACACTTTTCGATGCAAACCATGGGCACAGCCCAGTGTGGGCATGCAACCTGGCAGCCCTGTGGCCGTGCCCCACAGTGCAGGGCCCCAGCACCCACACGTGGCCAGTGTCTGTGTGCGGAGTCGCAGCCCTGTGCTACTTGTCTCTAGGTAGCTGCCCTGTGGTGTGTGATGAGTTCTGTCAGTTCTTAGCAGCCTCTTGAGGAATGTGATGTGTGCCGAAGGATGGTGGCTGCTTTTAAAGCCGAAAAGGAGCCTGGGAGTGACCTGCAAAAGCTGCTGGAAGGGAGGGATTGCCTGCAGTGCCAGGATGCGTCCTGTCATTTGGGTCAGCTCATGGGTTGCACGCACCGGGGAAGCCCTGGGCCATGCAGCCACCCTGTGACAGGCCTAGTCCTGCCCTTGACACAGGCTCCTGGAATCCAGCTTGGTACAGAGGGGCAGCGCAGGCTTCTCTGCAAAAGCCCCCAAGGCCCTGGTGCTCTCCCTGCAGCAAAAGCACATCCCCAGAAAGGGCTGGCAGCTCCCCAGATCCGCCAGGGTCCCTTGCCAGCTCCATCCTGCACATGCTACACTCCCCTGATGTGACATCTCAGCCACCCCACAGACCCAGGAGTTGGGGATGGGGGTGCCGGGGGCAGCACAGTGCCGTGCAGAAGGCAGCAGGTGGCCATGCACAGCTGGGGCACGTGCATGTGTGGCACGTGTGGGTGCTGGGCACCCCTCTGCCTGCCCAGGTCACCCATGTCCTCACCACAGGGCTGGGGATGCTCCTCCAAGCCTACATCACGTGTCATCCCAATACTCCAGGGATGCTCGAGTTGTGGCTGCAGAGCCCAGAGCCCTTCTAAGTCTAAGCCCCGCTCTGTCCTGGCCAGAGATGCTGTGCTCCTCAGGGATAACAAGTTGGGCAAATCACCCAGCACTGGGGCTGATGACACAGTCGGAGCCAGCACCGCACATGCCTGGCCTGCTGCCTGCCTCTCCCCGGGCTCGCACCAGCCGCAGGAACCAGGAGAGGAGCTGGTTTCCTTATCGCCCTCCTGCACTCACCCTCTGTCCCTCTCCCCTGTGGCTCCCCAGCCCGGCCAGCCCCCGGGTCATGCCGGGGCTTGGCAGTAGTGCAGGGGAAGCATGCATTGTGGCTGCCCACTGTGGCTCGGCTGGAGGAGAAAGCAAGGATTTCCTGGCCTGGAGCAAGTCCTTCCCGTCTCCTCCCAGCAGCTGAGTGCTTTGGGGCTGAGGATAGGCTGTTCCTGACGGGCTTTGGACCAGGAGCCAGTGGCTGCCCCTGCACAGAGCTGCTGTTGAGTGTGCCAGCAAGCATGGAGCTGGGACACTAATTGACACCATCCTCCAGGGACAAAATCTGCTCCCTGAACTCTGTCCTTCCTACATGCAAAATCCCACTCAGGCAGAGCCTCTGGGCCACCACAGAGACGTCCCCCTCCGCACCCCAGCCACATCACCTCACCTGGGGGTGGGTTGGTGCAAGGTGACCTTGTGCCATCGCTCAGGGACTTTAGGAAGGGCAATTCACTCATTGCCAACCTCAGCCCAGCACCCGTGGCAGGTTGATGCTGCAGGATTTGGGTCCAGCTCCCTGCTCAGAGCCAGGCAGTAGAAAGCAGCCTGGGATGTCTTCCAAGGCTGAACACTCACTCGCACGCAGAAACCTGGGAAATGGGCTGTCAAAGCCCCAGCTGGGGACACCTGGTTGGACAGTGCATGCACACAGCCAGTTTTCCCTCCTTCTGTGTCACTTCTCCTTCCTGCAAAGAGGAAGGTGAGGTGGGGGCAGCTGCTGGCACCCGCATCTGCCGAGCTCCCTGCAGACACCGCTTTTGGTTTTGCTTTTGCTGCGAACAGCTGTCCCCAGTGATGCTGCGGCTTCCGCTGTGCTGTGACCGTACGGAGATCTCGTGAAGTGGCTACACCTGCTGATGAGGTTTTTTTGTTGTTGTTGTTTTTGTGGTTTTTTTTCTTTTTAGGATGTGAGGGGCTGATTTCCTGCTATTTTTCTGCAGTTGAAAGTTTCCAGTCCCAGGGCTATCACCTATCTCCTGGCCTGGAGCACCTCCAGCACTTTGCCATCCTCCCCCCTTGGCCCCTGCCCCAGGGATGGATCAGGGATGGCACCATCTCGCCCCCAGTGAAGGCTTTGCCGTGGCAGAATGAGGATGCTCTCCCTGCGAGGAGCAGACAGACCCTGTGCAGCACCCAGCTCCCAGCTAAGCCCTTGGCTCCGGCTCTCTCCCAGAGGAGGTCTGGTTTCTGTCCTGCCGCCTGCTTGTCCTCCCTTGCTTCAAACAGTCCCCGTTTGTTTGGCTCTCGCTGCTGGCTGGAGCTGGGGCTGCATGCCTGGGCCGCCTGTGCACAACGGCTCCTTGTTCGCCACCTCCCTCCCTGCTCACCCCTTGCCTGCTTTAGCAATTATCCCAATTAGCTGTGCCCTCTCCTTGCTCCCCGGCTGCACTGTGGACCCTCGACCCTCCTGCTCCGTGCCGGTGGCAGCCACAATGCTGCCTGCAAGGAGACACCTCCAGGCCACTGGGACGTGGGTACCAGGGTGATGGCTGCCAGCTTCCCAGGTGGGAAACAGGGAGGTTGTGCAAAAATCCAGGTGTTTGGGGCCCGTGCTGGATCTCAAGGCTCTCTGCAACCTCTTTGGGAGGAGGATGAGGAAGCTGTACCTGGAACTGCAGCTCCTGGGGTACCACCCCTGTGCCACTGGCATCTGCCTCTGCTCCTCCAAATGGCCATGCTGGGTGCTCCCCATCCTGCCCCAGTCATACAGGGTGCTCCCCCTGCCTGGCTTCCTGGGGACCATGGGTGCAGCCAGCTGGCTTCCTGCAAGCCATGACCCACGTGCCACCACCACGGCACCATCCTCCCACGGTCACCGTCTCAGTCGGAGCCTGAGGGGGGTGGTTGAAGCTTCTACCTACCAACGCAGGATGAGGCTTCCATGCGGCCCCACGAGTCTCTGCAGTGGTTCCTGGCACAGACATGTTTTGGGGCCACCTTCCCCACTGCCCTCCTGAGCCCACAGAGCAGCCAGGATGCAGCCCCTGGGGAGGTCCTGGGTGCAGGAGTATCCCCATGGGCACAGCCCAGCGGGAGGACAAGGGGCATTTCTTTTTGCACCCTGGAAGTGGCTTGTACATCCCCCCGGATCTGAGAAAAAACCCACATCCCACCCCCACGGCATGGTTCTGAGCCATGACCAGCCCATGCTGTGGTAGTCGCAGCATGGAGGCAGCGTGGGCAGCCCCAAGGCTGGCTGCTGCCCACACTCTGCCAGCAGGACCACGCTGCAACTGTGCAGGGACACTGGCACTTCAGCAGGGCCATCACCAGGCAGGGCAAGCCATGGGGCTGGGATGCTCCTGGGATAGCTCTGAGCTCCCCAGCTCAGGCTGACAGCAGCCCTGGGCTCCCGGGGTTTGATCTTTACGGCTCAGGCCAGCCTGTCTGCTCCCATTTGTGTCTCTGGTGCTGCTGAGGGATGCGAGCACCAGCCTCCTACAGCCTGGCAGCTCTGTGCTGGCACGCAGGCAGCCCCTGTGCTGGTGCAGAACTCTGCCAGCCCCAAACCCGCAGGCTCCTGCAGAAAACCGGGGACTAGGTGAGCCCTGGCTGGTGGGGGAGTTCCCTGGAGACCCATTCTGCCTTGCTGGAAGATGGCCCTCATCCTCGAGCCTGCACCAAAACTGCACCTTCTTCTCCATCCATAGGACTATGATGGCTCCAGAGCATCCCAGGGGCTGCACCGTGCCCCATNGCCCCCCAAAGGCACATGTGCCCCCAGCAGACAGGAACACAGCTCTTGGTGGTACAAATCTCTCTGCTTTACCCTTGTCGTGTTGTGGGGATATCGAGCCACCCTGTCAGGGTCTCAAGGGCTCCCCCAGCAGTCGGGGCAAAACAGCTTCCCTTCCAGGCTGGAGCAGCAGTTCCTGTTACTTGACAAGACCTGATGTCCCCATCTCACACCAGGGACATGCTCCCCTCCCAGCAGCCTGCACAGGAGCTGCAGCAACCCCCTTGTTCCCAGGGGTCTTCCGCAGCCAAGGCAATAGGTTGGGGATCCTCTGCAGCAGGGGAGAGAAGGGCCACGGGGTCCTCCTGCAGCTCCTCGTGGTGCTGTGCTCTCCCTGTTTTTCCCCCGCCAGCTCCTGCTCAGGCCATGGCCACCATGGCCATCACAACATCAGTTGCATCAGTTGTACCTGGACTTTGGGAGATGGCTGGCAACAGCCAAAACACTGCCTGGAGTGGGGACATAGATATTTCATTCCCATGAGAATATGACTATAGGTCACTTACCTCACTATATAAATTGTGGACAGCCCCTGAGCCCTTTGAGCTCTCCTGCACAGCAGCGGCTGCACGCCAGGGTCTCCCCTTTGGTGAGGATGCTTGCTGAAGGTTCTACTCCTCAAGGCTGAGAGGTTCCTTGACACAACAGATTCTCAGTAAGTGACAAATAGCATGATAAGACTTTGAAATCTTAGCTAAGTGATATAAAGGATTGATTGCGCATATATAATCCTTTAGACATAAATTGTTGACCAAGTCTGGGACCAGGATTGGATCCAGCTGCATCCAGACTCCTCTCTGAAAAGGAGTTTAGAAAACCAGGGGGTCCTGTCTGAGCCTCATGACTCAACGGGAGGGTCTCCCTGACAGCTTGTCTGACCCTGAACTCTGTGCAGTGAATGAACAAGTGTGTCTTGGCATCGAATCTTGTAAAATACTGCTGCACTTACTACTAATTTTGTTAAATTTTGTTAAATCTCTGTTTCACCTTAATAAATATTTCACTACTTCTCTCTTAGGAATGAAGTCAATTGCTCCACCTGCAACACTCCTGGCTCCAAATAAATCAGGCCCTTAGAGGACTGGAATAACTGGGGAAAGGAGAGATATGACGGAAACCCCAAGGCTGGATGATGCGCTCAGCTGCAGGAAATCTCCCCAGCAGCCAGTACCATACACCATCCCTGCCCCGTGGGATACAGTCCCCTCTGTGGACTCTCTGCCAAGGGCTGTACGTGGCTTTCAGTTTCCACCCAAGGTGATGCCAGGGGTTTCACCAGCTCCCACGTTTCCTCCCCACCTCCCCCTCACGGCCGCCTGTCCCCAGGTCTGCCCGCCACTGCTGCTCCTCATCCACAGCTCTCCTCGCCACAGGCTCTGAGCAGGCGGCAGCTCGGCTCCTGGGGCTCCAACCACAGCGTGGGAGCGCCTGCGCCCTGCAGCCGCCCACCGCAGGAGCTGCTGCTGCACCACAGCTGCTCCCCTGCACTCACGCAGCTCCCTGGGAGGGTTACAGACACGCAGGGAAAACAAAAACCTGGGGACAACACTCAGATTCACCCAACTGACCCAGAAATGCAACTGTGGTGCTGCACGTAGGAGCCTGAGTTGCCCAAGCTGAGCAGAAAGGGTGGCAGGAGAGCTGAGGGGTGTCACCAGTAGAGATGGGGGAGCATGTTGTATCCCCAGGTCCTGTGGGAACCCACACTGGGACTGCAGGATCCCAACACCCACCGGTCATGGCCATGGCCTCATGTGTGGGGCTTCATTCAGAGCCAGGGGTGACAGTGTCCCTGTCCAGGAGCTAGGCAGGGCTCCGTGCATCCCATCCACTGCAGCTGGGGAAGTTTGCCTAAAAAAGCTGAAATTCTGCTGCAAAAACACATTGCTGCTTCAGTGCTGGGCTGCTCTCTGGAGCCATACCCTAGTGTTGGGGTTTCAGCCAAATTTACCAGAACTGGACTGACAGATGGCCCTTCTTCCCCCAAAAAAGAAAGGAGAGGAAGAGATTAGGAGATTTACAAGTTTAGAATGGACTAAAATACTTTAATGAAGTATTAATGTTAATTTTTTTTTTAAAAAATAAATAATGAAGTAGATACAGTATATACAAAACCATATCAAGCTCCCAGGATGATGACCACATCACCAGTAGGCATCAGGAAAAGTCACAGACTGGACTTGGTGGTGGACAGGAGCTGGATTCCAGGGTTGGAGTCAGGAACGCTTGGACTGGCATCAACGGCAGACGAACAGGCAGGGTCCTCCTTGGACATTGACCATCGAAGAAAGAGAGTCGACCCTTTGATCCTTCAGCTTTTATACTGAGTGTGATGCAGATGGGATGGAATACCCTGTTGGTCAGTTTTGGGTCCCCTGTCCTGTCCGCTCCTTCCCACAAGTGGGGACCCCTCAACACTTTTCCACTTCTGATCCTCCAACGGGGCAAATAACACAATTCCCTGCCCTTGGTTGTTCCAGCAATAAGGATAAGCCAGGGCCTCCCCACACCATCCCTTGGTGTAACCAGGTCTCATCACTGGGAGAGTGATCAGTTTCTGAGCAACGTGCTGCTAATTTCAGAGTTTAGCTTGTTAGAAGAGGCCTAGCTAAAACAGTAAAATTATAAAACAGAAAACAGGTTTTCCCTCAAAGCAGGACACCTAGCCAAGGCAGCCCCCAGTCCTGCAGCCCTGGGGAGGGTTGAGCAGGAGCTTGGGCACCTCTTCCCCCATGCCAGGACCACCTTGCCCCACCACGCTGCTGCTGGGCACCTCAATGGTTCAGGCAGCTGCCTCCTTCTCCCTGACCCAGTTTGTGTCTTGCCGCTGCATCCAGGCGAGCAGCACTGTCAGGTTACAAGCGCAGGCAGCGCCAGGCTTTCCCAGGGAGCCAGCAAAGCAAACGCTACATCACCACGATTTCAAGGTGTTCTGCCTCAGCCCCAGCTCTGGAGCTGCCCCACCATCCCTGCACCCTCCCAGCCTGGCCAAGGAGCAGCAGCTGGGTCCCCGCGCTGGTGCGTGCTCTGGTTTCTGCTGAGCCTCAGATCCCTGGAGCTCCATTAAACCCGGCATCAGCTGCGCTGGATGGGAAGGGGGGAAGGTTTCTGCAGAGCTGCCGTTTCTATTTCTGGGCCATCCCTGTCCTGTTTTGCCTCGGCACGAGGTGTTTTCTAAAGGACGTGGGGTGTTCCTTGCACCCTCTCACCCCTGAAATGGAGCTCTGGGTCGTTGTGGCCACCTCCTGTCCAGGACAGGGCTCCCAAGCAGCTCCAGATCTCCCCACCAGCCCCTGGCAGCACCCCAGGCCTTGGTGGAGACTTTCTGGTGTGACTGTGCCGCTGCTGTGGCACCAGCAAGACGTGAAATATCCTCCTTGCCTTGGGGGTCCTTGGGACTGTGAACACACAAGGCTGGGGAACGTGAAGCCACCAGGTGAAGCAGGGGGTTCTGATGGGAGAGGGAGATCCCATTTGCCCCATGGGGACAGTGGCTGGTCCCAATCCCATAGCAGAGTCTAACCCTTGGCTCAAAGCATGGTCAACATGTTGCTCTGGACCTCTGGACAGCTTTGAACATCTCCAGGGTTGGAGATTCCACCACCACTCTGTGCCCCGATCCAGTGTTTGACCCTCAAAGTGAAAAAGCTTTTCCCTACGTAGCTAAAGGGAGACACAGCTGGAATTTCCCACATCCTGGCTCGTGGCCGTTGATCTTCATCCTCTCTCACTTCTCCCGTGAGATAGTGATGAATTTTCCATGAATCTTCTTTTCTGACAGCTGAACAACCCCAGTTCTGCAGACAGGGAACTTGTGGGGAGGGGAATGAAGGTCACCATGTCCAAGGAGAGAGGAGGTGATCTCTCCAGCCCTGCTGCCTTGATCTTCCCCCATCCTACATGCATCCCTTCTCCTCCTCCCTGCCCTCCTGTTGTCCACTGGTGCAGCACCAGCAAGGTGGGCACCCTCTCCACACCATAGGCTCCCAGAAGTGGCCCCAGTGTTAATCACTGAAAAGAATGAATAGTAAAAATCATGATTATATCATGAACCTTTGGATCTGCTCAGGGCTTTAGAAACATCCATAACCTTCGAGCTGACCAGAGCACCACACGTGTGGCTCCGTTGTGTCATGGAGCTTTGCATTCCCATAGTCCCAAGGTTTGTATGTGGTATCACATGGAAGAGCCACAGGCTTTAGACCATTTTGCAGATCTTCCAAGCACCATTCTTCTCATGGTGGAGTCTCTGTAGAGGTCTGCAAGTCTAGAAACAACCACATTCAAACCTCCATCAACACATTAGGACTGTACTGCAAAAGCATCTATGGCCAGGTCCTGACCACCACCAACCCACACACTTCTGCTGCTTCAGCCGCAACCAGAGCAACCAGTTCTGCAGCAGCTGGTTGCATCCTTAAGCAACCATCTGGCAACAAGCGATTCTGCTGGTTTCTTGGCAGGATTTTAAGAGCATCCCTCCTTCAAAATGGTGCTTGTTCCTCAGCGGTCAGTACTGAGACCACTACTATTTAACATCTTTGTCGGAGACATGGACAGTGTGATGGATGGCAACCTCAGCAAGTTTGCCGATGACACCAAGCTCAGTGGCGCGGTCGACACACTGGAGGGAAAGGATGCCATCCAGAGGGACCTGGACAGGCTGGAGAGGTGGGCTAGTGCAAATCCCATGAAGCTCAACTGAGCCAAGTACAGGGTCCTGCACCTGGGACTTGGCAACCCCAGGCACAAATACAGGTTGGGCAGAGAATGGCTGGAGAGCAGCCCTGAGGAGATGGACTTGGGAGTGCTCATGGATGAGAAGCTCCACACAAGCCGGCAGTGCATGCTGGCAGCCCAGAAACCAACCCCATCCTTGGCTGCAGCAAAAGCAGGGTGGCCAGCAGGTCACGGGAGGGGATTCTCCCCCTCTGCTCTGCGCTCCTGAGACCCCACCTGGAGTCCTGTGTCCAGCTCTGGAGTCCTCAACATAGAGAGGACATGGACCTGTTGGAACAGGTTGGAACAGCAGAGGGCCACCAAGATGCTCAGAGGGCTGGAGCATCTCTGCTGTGAGGACAGGTTGAGAGGGCTGGGGCTGTTCAACCTGGAGAAGAGAAGGCTCCAGGGAGACCTTGGAGCAGCCTTCCAGGATCTGAAGGGAGCTCCAGGAGAGCTGGAGAGGGACTCTTGGTCAGGGAGTGGAGTGACAGGACAAGAGGGAACAGTTTTAAATTGGAAGGGAGGAGCTTTAGATTTAGGAAGAAATTCTTTGGTGTGAGGGTGGTGAGGCACTGAACAGGTTGCCCAGAGAAGCTGTGGCTGCCCCATCCCTGGAAGTGTTCAAGGCCAGGCTGGATGGGGCTTGGAGCAACGTGGTGTGGTGGGAGGTGTCCCTGCCCAGGGTAGAGGGGTTGGAAGTGGATGATCTTGAAGGTCCCTTCCAACTCTAACCATTCTATGATTCTATGGCATGATGGAGCGTGGAGGATGAAAAGACTTAATGCAGAGAGTGGGTACCACATCCACATCTCTCCCAGCCACACTGGGCTGGTTGTCCCTCCGGGCAGGTGCTGGTGCCAGTGCCTAACCCACTACAGCCCTGCTGAGAAAGCTGCTCTCTGGAAAGCTGAAGATGAGCTTGGGGTTTTTTTGGTTGTTTTTTGTTTTTTGTTTTTTTTTGTGGGTGAATTATCTGTGTGATGAGTGATTCACCAGTGCAAAACAAGAAACAGTCATTGCAAGAAAGAGGCTGGATTTTGGAAAGGGCTGTTGGTGGGTGTTGGTCAAACAAGAGCAGTAAGCAGTGAAGGAGAGTGGCGTGAGTCATGGCAAAAGTACCCCAGGTGCTGCTGCCAGAAGCACAGACAGCAAAACGCAACACCAGGTCTGCAGATGGGAGATGATGGGATGTTGGATGTGGGTCAGGACGGTTTGGCCCTATACGGGCTCGCTCGGGCTGGTTGGCCAGCAAAGACACACATGTAGCCATGGTGCAGGGTCAGTGCCAGGCGAGGAAGAAAACATCCTGTTAGAGCTGGTGATTCTCGGTAGGCATTATAAATCCAGAAGGGCAATAAAATCCTGAGCGTGCAGCTGGATGACCGAGCCAGCGATGGCTGATGCAGATGATGAGAAGGAAATTTAGGGTCAAATTATCTTCTGGCATCACCGGTCATCTCAGCAGAGCTGTGTCAGAGACTGGCCAGTGGTGTCACGTCTCTTGATGCATTCATAAACCAAATGTTTAGAAATGATCCATTTACGACACTGGAAAGCAATGAGTGTTACAGGGAGGAGCTGTGGTTGCGCACAGGGTACCAAGGAACAACCACCACTTGATTATGGGAGCAAACCTTTATTTACCTGGATGGCATGGAGCAAAGCCACTGGCAAAGCTGCTCCTGCCTGTCTGGCTGAGCAGAGCTTGATGCAGGACATGGGGAACGGCAGGTACGCTTGAGCTTAGGAGCTCCCTCCAAACCCGAGGGCATGCTTGGCCTGCTGGAAAGGTCTCGGAAAATGGTAAAATAAATCAGTGCTGTTTGTATAACCCAGAAAAGTATGCCACATCACATCACCACTAAGAAAACATGCTGGGAATATTCGCATGCAGTGTAATGATGTACATTTATGATAACACACAATGCAATAGATTTTAAGACAGATAATGTAGCACAGATCTATATATGACAAAGTCAGGTGCTAAAACCAGGAATAAAGAGCGTGGTCAGACCCAAGGCAAGGGTTAGAGTTGGCCACAGGGACTGGGATTTGGTAGGGACATCACTCAAAAGTGTGGTCACCCTGGCTCAGCTGGAGATGAAGGAACTGGGGCTTTAAAGATTGAGATGACTTTCAGTTTGGGGTGGAAAGCAGAGATCTTGGTGGCTCAGCTAGCAGAGAAAAGGGAATTCTCTGCACCTGGGAGAGCTCTGCAAGTCTCACTGAGCACTCACATGCTGGGACGGAAACTTGGGGTCAAAACTTTATCAGTGGCACTTGCCACCAAGGATCCCAACAAGCCTAACACAGGCTCTAGAAGAAAAAGAAGTGTGAGGCTTTGGCTCAAGCTGCAAATCGCTTCACGAGTACCTGAATAGGTGGAGGAGAGCTGCTGTGCTAGGACAGGGAGGATGCAGTGCTACATCCACCCAAGCACATAAGGAGCCATCGAGGCAATATGAAGATCCCCAGCATCTTGGCACAAACACACTCTTATTCAGCAGAAAAGATGTCTAATACCATTTATGACTATTTTTAAATAGAGCTGTTGCTTAACTCATAGCATAGTAGCGTGATAACACCGTGTGGCTGGGTCAGCACGGGGATGCCATATGAATTAACAACAGAAATGGCTCATGCTCACTCACTTCCTGCAATTTCCTTTACTCCGCGAGTTCAAGCGTAATATATCGGTTCTCAAGATCTGCATCCAGAAGCATTAGCAGGAAAGTAAGCAAAAACTGACACCCATGAAATGGGAAAGATTAAGGGAATCCCTGTTTAGCAGTGTTAGGGTGCCAGACAGCAGCAGCCTCACACGAATTTCAGCAGGTGAGCAGATCAAAGAATTACACTTAGAGAAACCAGAGGCAAAGTTGTTAAAAAATCCCTTATCCAATGAGAAAGTAGAAGATTAAAAATACACCCTCTCACGCTGTCAACAAGGAAGCATGGATTTCCAGGCAGAGGCAGCTGGTGGGTGAAGCTGGGTGGTCACAGGGGAACCCTGGGTCAGTCCAGCCCAAGGATGGACCTGGCTGAGCCTTTGGGGGGTTGGGTGTCCGTCTGGACCAGGTGGGTTTGATCATCTCCTTCAGGCCAGGCATCTGGGTGAGATTTTTAGCATCGTTGCCTGGAGCATGGATGGTCGGATCATCCATGGGTAGCATAAGGGCTGGTGGAGCTGAGCTTCCTTCCGGAGTGACAGTGGGGACAACAGAGCTGCTCAGTGACATGTGTGAGCTCCAGCTCCTGTGTCTGTCCCATGGATGGAGGTCCCAGGGGACAGCAATGTGGTTGTGGAGCCACAGCGTGACTCCAGCCCCTCCTCCCCCCTTCCCAGACCCCTTGTTACAGGGGTGAGTGGTGGCCAGCTCTTTGCTGGAAGGTCTGGGCAGGGCAACCTTCAGGGAGAGGGCATCAAAATCCAGGCAAGGTCCTGGGCTCAACTGAGGAGTATAAAGATCTCGAAAGTGGCAGTGGCTGACACAAGCAGGGAAACGCCAGCAGCACCTAAAGAAGCCTGGTGAGCCCCCACCATGTCCCAAGGTGGGATGGAGGCACGGGGTGTTTTGGGTTGGGGTGTGCAGGGTCACTGTCACTTGGAGGGGGGAGGGGGACTTGGCTGTGAGCTCTGGGTTTGAGCATGGCTGGGGAGTTGGGGGGCTGCAGATGGGTCTGACTGTGGAAACCCCATGCTGGAGGTACCTACGGTGGGAGGAGAGGGCAGCCCAGCCTCCAACACCTACCAAGGCATGCAAGTAAGACCAGGAGTTGTCCTCCAGGGACATGATATAGGGCTCATGTCTGCCTGTGCCAGTGGAGGGGGTCAAAACAGCAACACCAAGGCAATGACATGGTGCTCCCCAGTGTTCCCCAGTGCTCCCCAGTGCTCCCCGGTGCTCCCCAGGGACCAGACTGCATTGCTGGTGCCCAGCTGTGGTGTGACACACACCCCCCACACACACATGCACGCTGTGCTGCACCCACCACATCCCCCAGGGACCAGCAAGACCCCGTGCCCGGCTCCCCACTCCCGAGAGCTCGGTGGGGACTGGGGGACTGGGATTCTCTGTCAGGTTCTGAGCTGTGTAGGGGGACCCCCTCTGCCCCCCTGGCTGTGGGTTGGGGTCGGACAGGGCTCCCTTGGGACACGATGGGGTGCATAGCTCTGTTGTGGCAGTGGAATAAATTAGGTGGGGAGGGGGAAGTATTACCGGTGTTATCACCTTTCTCTAGCACTGAAAGCTGGGGGGAGGGGGGGAGCGTGACCCCCTCTTCCCTCTGCCCCACACTCCCTGATGCTGCCCCCAGACTCTGTCCCCGGAGCAGCATCCCCCGCTCCCCACCCCGCACCGCGGAGCCGTTTCCAGCGGCGGCTGCTGAGTCACTGCGAACCGCCACCCCCCATCCTTTCCCCCACCCCGCACCGACAAACACCGCACNCTGTTGCATTGCATCAGCCCGGGGCTGCGCGGCCGGAGGAGCCGGGGGAGGGAGAGAGCGGGGAGGAAGGTGCCTCCCCGGCGGCGGCAGAGGCGCTACCTGCCGCCTCCCCCCTCCTCTCCGCCCCCTCGCCCCGGCAGCCGGTCCCCGCCGAGCATCCGGAGGCGGAGGAGCCGGCGGGAGCCCGGCGCCGCCAGCG
>VXBW01007087.1:350743-378264 GCA_013400375.1 Thinocorus orbignyianus
CTGACCACCCCCATGGCCTCTCGCTGTCCCCAAGGGCTGCTGCCGCAACCAGATGGCCCCCTCAGGCCCCCTCCGTCAGGCCTGGCAGGGCTCAGTGGGAGCAGGCATCCCTGTAACAGGATTTGCAGCGTGATGGAGGAGAGGGCCTTCGCCCTTCTCGGAGGAGAGACAGGCTGTTGCTGGGGCTGCTGAGGCAGAAAATGGCCACGGGCTGGCTGCCTGACCCCCACCTCCTGCCCTCACACACGGCCTGTCCTCTCGAGCAGCCCCAGGACAAGGGCAGGGAGCTGGGAAGGGGGAGAGGAAGCTGGAGGGAGGGATAATAGCAGGGACAGATCAGGAGCAAGCTATGGAGGTAAAAATAGATCCACCGAGCAGAGGAGGGGCTAAACGTGAGAGAAAATCCTGAGCAGAGGCAGACCAGCAGGAGAGCCCCCCCGATAGGGGCCCTGTATCCCAGTGGGGTGCAGGGGGATCCCCAGGGCAGAGGGGGGACTCGGGACCCCGACCTTGGGGCCACTGAGGAGATGCCCGGGAGCAAATACCTGGCTGCTGCTGCTTCCGCTGGCCCAAACATGTGGGTGGATGGACAGGACCTGCAGGGCTGAATTGCCAAATTACTGGGATGCAGACAGGAACGCATCCTGAGGGATGTCAGCCAGCAGATCCCTGAAGAGCCTTGGATCCAACCCCCTCTTGCTTTTCATTTCTAGCAAGCAGAAAGCTGAGCTGGGGGACAGAGGTGCTGGGGACAGTGGGGAGAAGGCGTGTGGCAGCCCCAGCACCGGCCAAGGGGAGCTGCCCTCGGGTGCGGGATGCTCCCTGAGCCCCTGCCCTGCGGGACCTGCCGCTGACGGCGAGAGGGAGAGCTGGGAAGTCAGAGCAAAGGAATTTGCAAACACATTCTTCAGCACCACGAGGATCCCCACGGCACGTAAACAGGAATAAAAGCCGGGTGGAGGAGGGGGCCGGGGCGAGGTGGGGGCTGCCCCTGTTTCCTGTGGGACACCCCCGGACTCACCTGCCCCGGCCAGTACCCGATCCCCAGTTCACCATTCTGGACTGCAGCTGAGACGTGCCAGCCACGGCAAAGGGGGGCTGCCGAGCCACGGCCAATGTCACGTTGACATCCCAGCGAGGCGCTGCGGGGAGCCAACGCTTTTGATCACCCACCAAAGAGCATCCTCCAAGGCGGGGAGGATGCTGCTGTGAGCCCTGCCTTCCCCTGCCCGCCCCGGCCTCGCACCCGGCACCCTTGGGGCTGGCTGAAGAAGAGGGGTGCGGGGCCCACTGTCGCTGCCCCATCTCCCCAGGATGCTCTTCCACGCCAGCGGCTGCTCCCCGTGCTCCTGCTTCGCAGCCAGACCGAGGTTGAAAGCTCAGCGGGCTGCTGGCATGTTTTAGCCTCATGCAGGCGTCCCTCAGAGACCCCAGAGCAGTGGACAGTAATGTGAAAACGACACTCATGTCGTGTCTGAAAGGGCAACAGGTCATCATTAAGATGGAGGCGATGAAAATCATCCACCCGGAGAAGTTTTCGGAGCTGCAGGCCTCGCAGTCGCGCTACGCCCCAGCCCCGCGCCGCGAGCCGCCCCTGGTGGCCAAGCGCGCGTGGCCCTCTGAGTCCGAGATCATCGTCAACCAGGCCTGCGGGGACATCCCTGCCCTGGATGCCACCCCCGGACCCCTGCCGCTGCCCCGGACTCCCCCCCTGCCGCGGCGAGAGCGCGGGTACCAGAGCCAGCGCAAGGGCAGCTCGGAGGTCTGCTACCACCGGCAGCCACCCTCAGACGAGGTGATCGTCAACCAGTACGTGCTGCACCCTTCGACGCCCTGCGAGCCCCTGGAGTGCCCCACCTGTGGCCACATGTACAACTACACCAACAAGCGGCCCCGCATCCTCTCCTGCCTGCACTCGGTGTGCGAGGAGTGCCTGCAGATCCTCTATGAGTCCTGCCCCAAGTACAAGTTCATCTCCTGCCCCACCTGCAAGCGGGAGACCGTCCTCTTCACTGACTACGGGCTGGCGGCGCTGGCTGTCAACACCAGTATCCTCAACAGACTGCCGGCCGATGCCCTGGCTGCCAACCCCGTCCAGTGGAGCAGCGACACCGACCGCAGCTGCTACCAGACCTTCCGCCAGTACTGCGGGGCCGCCTGTACCTGCCACATCCGGAACCCGCTCTCCTCCTGCACCATCATGTGAGCTCCGCAGCCCTGCCCCCGCCTCCCGCCAGTGGGGACAGGACGGTGCTGCACTCTGGTCCCTTCTTTGCCAGTGGCACAGCCCTGGGGATGCTTGCAGTGACCGAGGACACGGGACCAACGTCCTCTTCGGCGCTGGAGGGTGGTGACAGGGATGCTGGACCTTCTGCGCCCCGCCGGTGCCCAGGGAGAGGGACATCGGGATGGGGAGCATGTCCACCAGCACCTCCAGGGGCTCAGCTTCCCCCCATCCTGCGGCAAGTGCCCCCGCTCTGCATCGAGCATCCCACCGCGCTCCTTCCCTGGGCACCTTCTCCCTCCTCTCTCCGTGTGGTTCCTGAGAGCAGATGCTGGGTCCTGGATGGAGCAACACCCTCCCCATTGCCCCACGGCTGGCGGCTGCAGCACAAGGAGCCCTGGAGGTGCCCGGCGTAGCGCTGGGTGGCCTACCTGGCACAGGAGGCAAGGACAGGTCCCTGGACTCCCCCACTCCGTCCCCTCCTTCTCTGTAAGTTATTTGCCAAAGCTTTCATCTCAGCGGCCAAGCTGCTGTGCGCCTGTGCCATTGCAGCCATGCCAAGCCGCCGCACCGGCCCCTTGGCTGAAGCAGGCACGCGGCCCGTTTCCTCCGCAGGCCCTTGAGGAAAGCTCCACTTTATCCTCGTTTTGGAGGATTCTTGTTTTTTCTCTCCCCATCCTGTCCCCCGGCCACCCCATCTCAGGCCGCTACACGTTCACAAAGGCATTGAGCTGTGCCCGTTCTCTGCTGCTCCACCCAAGGCCCTGCACCGATGCCCCGGGGGGATGGCTTGGAGGGGCAGCACAGGGTCTGATACCCCAAATTGCCAGCTCCAGCGAGGGGATTCAGCTCTGCAGGGGGGGCAGAATTCTGGCTCCTGTCCTCAGCTCCTTCCCCGGAGCAGCACCTCTGCTCTGAGCCCTGTGCGAAGGGTGGGCAGCCCCCCATGCACAGTCTTGCTTTCTCCAGAGCACCTGGAGGGGTGGGTTTCCTGCCAAAAAAAGCAAAAAAAAAACAAAACAAAACAAAACAAAACCTAAAACAATATAGAAAAAGCCATAATTTGCAGGTGCTTCTGCGGGGCTGAGCACCACAACCCAGCACAGCTGTGGCAGCAGGGCCCATGCTGCTTGGTCCCAGGGCACCAGGGCTGGTTGAGCCAGAGGGGCCCCACAGAGCCCCACACCCTGGAGAAAAGAGCAGCCCCCAGCACTGGCCGAAGCCCAGCATCCATCCAGGGAGAGTGGCCCAACTGTCCCACCCGCCTGCCCCGAAAGAGCAGGTGATGCCACCGGCTCAGCCCCAGGGACCACCCTGCCGCCGGCGGAGAACGGGGGCCGATACTGTTTCTGTGTTGCTCTGCCAATGCCTCCCGCTGCTGGTTGTGACAATGATCATGTTTTATACCCGGCCTTGTTCTGACCCCCATTAGTCTCCCCAATAAAGGTTATATTGGAACAAACACCGAGCCGGCGTCTGGGGAGGCAGGTTGCTGTGGGCGCTGTGGGCGTGAGCTGGGCTGCCCACCATCCGGGATGCTGCGCCCGGGGGGCAAGCTGGGGGGCAGATAGACAGAGGAAGGGCTGCCCCCTGGACTGACACCTCCTCCTCTGCCTTGGCTCTCAGCTCTGACGCAGTTGTGTCTCTGCCAGTCCCTTGCCCCACCACCGTGGGAGCACCCTGGCCACCTTGGCACGTGGTCTTGTGTCACATCAAGGGCTCTTGAATGCCCGTTGGATGCCACATTCTTCCCTGAGTGACTGGGTGGGGAATTGGCAGCCTGGCCCAGGTGGCACCCGCTAGCAAAGGGAGCTGGGCTGGGGTATGGTCAGTGCTGGGTGCCCTCCACCCCACTCTGGTGAGGTGGGCACACCCGTGGGTCCTCCCAATGCACCCCTCTCTGCCCCATCCCCAAGAGCACAGGGACTGTCCCCGTGCCTTGGTCGGGAGTGTCTGCTGCCTGCGCTGGGTGTCCCCTGGGGTCACCACGGTGGCAGCTCCCCGGCTGGGAGAGGCAGAAATTGTCAGCAGCAGCAGCAGAAGGATGCTCTGGGGGCAGCACAGTGCCCCGGGACAGGAGCTGTGTGCCCAGGCTGGGGTGTGCACACGCATGTGCAAGCATGTGCAGTGTGTTTGGGGCTTTCTGTGCAGTCACAGCCCTGCTGGCCCAGCGCTGGCCCCCAAATTTCCTTTCTCTGGAAGCAGTGGCTGCCTCTGCCCTCTGCCCATGGGCCACTGGGCAACAGCTGCTTCCAAACCACCGACATCGCGGGTCCCAGCCGAGCCCCAGGGGGTGTGGGGTAGCTGCAGACCCCTTGTCCTGGGCTGACAGTCCCTCCCCATAAAGGAAACCTCATCCCAGTCCATGGGTGCTGGATTACAGCATGAATAATGCAGCCGGTGCCATCCCCAGCCCCGCACACACCACAGCCGTGACCGTGCTGCCCCGCCCAGCCCTGCACCCGCATCCTCGCTGTCCTCAGCTTTGAGGGGCACGGGCAGCTCTCGCAGCAGTGCCAGGGACATCTGGCTGTCACAGCACGCCCCGTGAGGCTGCTCAGGGAAGCTGGGGCAGCCCTGAATCCAGGACAAGCATCTCCACTTGATTGCCCCAAGGCTCATCCCAAATCCAGGACGAGCATCTCCATCTGTGGGGCCCCAAAGACACCAAAGCAATGGGCCAGCCGGGGCAGAGGTGCCATCAGTTTTGCCCTCAAAGCAGGGATTTGCCCCTTTTATTATATAAAGACGAAGGGTACAGCGTGTCCTCCCCACCCTCTGAGGCACCTCTTGGGCACAGAGTAAAATTAAACCCGTTAATTTGATTCTGAGTTGCAATTAAGGCAGAAATGGGGCCTTTCAGGAGCAAGCGCTGGGCGACAGCACACTTCTCCAGCCCTATTAACCTCGAACAAGTGCTCCCTGGGAGAGGGGCCCGGGTGTGCAGGGGGGACGGGGATGGCAGGGTGGTGCCATCCCTCATGTCGCCGCCGCAGGTGAATTAAAAGTCTTTCAAAGTCACCCTGGCATCCCAAGCCCCGAAACTCTCCCACAGCCGCTGTGGCCACGCTGAACTTTGTGCCCCCAAGCTTGATTTCCAAAGCATTTCAAGTCCCCATCGTGGCCAGGACGTGTCTGTGGGAGCAGGCTGGGATGTGTCTGAGCAAAGATGCCCACACAACTTCCCAGACGAGCTGGTTTTAAAACCTCCTGCTTGATGTAATGGCTGTCCTGGCCTGGGATGAAGCTCTGGCTCATCTGGCTCAGCCACTGTCCAGGCTGGTCCATGGTGGGAGAGGAGACCTGGGGGGGTTAAATGGCTTCCTGGGGGCAACCTTTCCCCAAACGCCCACGGTTTAGATGTGGGAAAGGCCAGGAATGGGCAGGTCCCTGCTAGTTTGGGGCTGGCCTTTGGCATGGGTTTGGGAGATGGTATTTCCCAGCTCTTTTCCCCAAAACGGGCTCCTGCAGCCCAGATGGTCAGTGCTGGGCATTCCTGCTGGTGATGGGTGGGCAGCCCTGGGCAGTGTTGAGGCTGGTCCCCATGAGTGTGCCCCCCTGTCTCGGTCCCCATCCTGCCCCCTTACCCTGCCAGGAGGTTGCACAACAGGACCAGTTCCCCATTGGTGCAAAGCAGGTGGGCGACCCCAGCGTGGCTGAGGGGCCAAAGGCTGCACGGGGCAATGGGGCAGTGTGGTGCCAAGGTGATGGGAAGGAGGTGGCCAGGCAGCAGGGCTGTGTCCTCCTTGAGGACACACAGCCTTGAAACCTCCACCTGGGGTCACACACCCAAAACGGCCGTTTCAGTGGAGAGGAAGCCACTTGCAACGTCTGCTGCCCGCACCCAGCTTTCACAACGGGGTGCAACCCACAGCAAGATGACAACGGGTTGTGGCAGGGAGCCCAAGGGGCTGTGACAGGTCCCCAGGGTAGCGGTGGCCTGTGGCTGGGGAGGGACTGTGGAGATCAGAGCCGTGGTGAGGTTAAATCCACGACAAGGGCTGCCCGTGATCACCGCTCCCTCTCTGACTCCATGTTCAAGGCTGGATTCTGGTGCAAGATCACTCCCGGAGCTTCACCACGTTTGTGCCATCCTCACTGTTCCTCCCGCCGTGCTCTCATGGGTGCAGGATGGGGACAACACAGGCATATCCCCAGCATGGGGGCTGAGGGGGCAAGGGGAGATGATGCTGCTGGTTGTAGTGCAAAAGGGGTGAGGATGTCCCCGACCAGAGCTGGATGTGTCCCCGTGACACCCTTGACACCCCAACACCTGNGAAAGGAGAGCTGAGGGGGGCTGGTGAGGAGGAGGATGAGGGCTGCACAAGGGTGTAGGAGGGGCTGTGGGAGGGTGCTGGGGGCTGCAGTGGGGCGACAGGGNGCCTGTGGCTGGGGAGGGACTGTGGAGATCAGAGCCGTGGTGAGGTTAAATCCACGACAAGGGCTGCCCGTGATCACCGCTCCCTCTCTGACTCCATGTTCAAGGCTGGATTCTGGTGCAAGATCACTCCCGGAGCTTCACCACGTTTGTGCCATCCTCACTGTTCCTCCCGCCGTGCTCTCATGGGTGCAGGATGGGGACAACACAGGCATATCCCCAGCATGGGGGCTGAGGGGGCAAGGGGAGATGATGCTGCTGGTTGTAGTGCAAAAGGGGTGAGGATGTCCCCGACCAGAGCTGGATGTGTCCCCGTGACACCCTTGACACCCCAACACCTGGACTCCCACCTCCAACCCTGCCCTGCTCGGGCGATTGAGACCTGGCACACTTGGTGCATGCCTGAGGCTGCTGATGCCATTGCTGCCAGCCGGGCATGGCTGTCGTGCGGTGTTGGGGGGACGGGCTGGGCTTCAGCAGGAGAAGCTGGGAGACAGATACGGTCCTGCAGAGCAGGTCCCTGTGGGGATGGGGACAGCCATGTCACTGGTCTGGGGTCACCATGCCACCAGCAGATAGATGGGAGATGCGATGAAGCATTCGGGTTGCAACCGGGTGCCAGGGCTTGTGGGAGGGGACAGGGACAGCTGCAAGGGGGACCAGGGGGGAGACGGGGTGGATTTGATGGACTGTGCTAGAGTGTGACGGGGGGCAAGGGGTTGGGGGATGCGATGGGGCCATGGGGGGCCAGGAAAGGAGAGCTGAGGGGGGCTGGTGAGGAGGAGGATGAGGGCTGCACAAGGGTGTAGGAGGGGCTGTGGGAGGGTGCTGGGGGCTGCAGTGGGGCGACAGGGTACATCTGGTTGCTGGGGGACGGACAGACATAGCGTGTAGGGCGGGTGCAAGGGGGCTGCAAGGGATTCAGAGGGACTTTGGGCAGGGGGATAGTGCCCCCCAGTCAGAGCATTGCCGCAGCCCGCCCATGGCTCTCAGCAGGCTGCCCCTAGCCCCAGCTCGCCATGGCGCACCTGCTGTGCCGCTGGCCGCTATCTTGGCAGCTAAATATAACCAAGTCCTTGCCAACGGACACTGCAGCCGGGCTCCTGCCCGTGTGCCCAGGCACCACGGCACCGAGGGGTCCCCCATGACCCACAGGCTGGTCCCACACCGCATCCCCTGGCACCCTGTGCCTGGGGGGCTTTACCTGTCCTTCTCCAGCTCTGAACCCCCAGAGGTGCCAGCAGCCAGGCAGGGGGAACAGAAACCCGGTCTCCCCCCTCCATGTAATGTAGAGCAGGGACACGTGCCGGGCTCTCAGGTGGCGGTGCACCCCCTCAAGTGTCTGACCCCCCCTCCCTACAGACCCCACCTAGCCAAAAATGTCCCCTGCCAGGGCTGTGCTGACGCTTCTCCTGATGGAGCTGCTCCACTTGGTATAAATAAGTACTCCTCAGTGCAGGAGAGGTACGGGGGGGCCCTGCCTGACTCTGCCTCCCAGCCTGACCCGTTTCAGGGTGCCCAGCTCCTGCTGCTGCCTCCCATCCCTCAGTGCCTTGCCAGAGCAAAGCATGGCAGTGCCAATGCTGAGAGCAGCCCCGGTAAAGCCCGTGGCCCCAGGCTCTGCCCCTGTGGGCACAAGGGCAGGGGTTTCTCACGGGGCTGGGGGGCAGCAGAGCATCCTTTTGCTCGCCCCCCGCTGGGGGGAAGGGGCGGGTGGGTGGTGGTTCCCTGGGCAGCCTGCAGTCCCTGCAGCCTTGGGGAGGCTTCTGGGGAAGAAGGGTGATGCCATGGCACTTGGCGGGTTGCACAACCCTGGTATGGCCAGGCAGGAGGACAGGGCATGGTGGTGTCAGCCACCTCCTCAGGAGGGTGGGGAGGCAGAGGGGTGAGAGCCCAGGGGGACAATCTGGCACAGGGGCTGCGTAGAGCTCTGTCAGGGCCCCGAGAGGAGGCTGGCAGGGGTAAACTAGGACAGCACATGCCAGGCTGTGATGATAGGTGTGAGCACTGCAGGAGACTGGCTCCTTGACGGAATTTTGAAGGGGTGGGATGGGGACACAGGGATCTGGGGGTGTCTTACACCTCCCTGCCACCCACCGCCAGCCCAAATGTGGCTGAGAGCCTGGTGCTGGCCCCAGCCCCAGCCCCTTGGGGTATCGGTGTCCCCAGTAAGGCACTGCCAGCCTTGTGCCCTGCAGCCAGATGGGGAGCCAGGATGCAGAGGAGCTGTGCCATGGCCCGGGCATCACCCTGGGAGGTGCTGGGGAGGGGGTACCAGCCTGGCTGGGATGCAGCCCCAGCGTGAGCCAGCTGGTAAGGAGCAGAGCCCACAACTCACTCAGGACTGAGGGATTCCTGCCCGCTGCAGCCACAGGCAGGTCCCACGTGGGCACAACCCTGGTGCCATGGGCTCCTCTGCCTGTGGCCAAACCTGCTTGTCCTCAGACACAGGGTGCCAAGGCACCCAGAACCCCTGCTGTCTGGACCTGGGTGGTGCTGCCAGCAGTCAGCCTTAGGGCACAGAGCCGTGATTACTCTCTTATCTCCACGCAGGCCAAGCACAGGCTGGCACCGCTCAGCCAGGGCTGGGAGGTGCCATGGTGAGGGCAGGCACTCTCTACCAGGGTGACTGGGCACCACTGGCTGCCCCTGTCCCCTGCTTGTGTCACTGCTGAGTCCTGAGGGGACACGCACAGGCTGGACCGGACACTGAACTACCACTGTGGTACAAACACAAGTTGTATTTCCAGTCCATGCTGGGGAACCCCAGTCCATCTGTCCTGAGCAGCACAGCCCAGGGCACAGCCCTGCTCTGCCCATAGAGCCCCTCTGGGTCCCAGCCTCCTGCCAGGGTTGTGCCTCCAGTGCAGGAAGGGCTCCTGCTCCATCCACCCCATCGTAGCTGCAGTGACGCTTCAGCTGGTGCCTGGTGGGATGCAGGTGATGCCAAGCTCTGGGGTTGCCTCCCCAGGTTGTCCACCGCGGCTCCTCCACTGCCTCACTCGCTCTGGGCTCACCAGCAGTGCAGGAGCTCACCAGGCGACCGGATTCACTGGTCCTTTCCCAGGCTGGCATCACCACCCAGCACCAGAGCCGGCAGCGAAGCGGGATCAGGGCTCCTTTCCTCACACGTGCCCAGCCCGGAGTCACAAACTATTTATCCAGGATGAGGAAGAGCATCACCATGAGGACGATGGGGAGGAAGATGAGGAGCAAGCTGAGCATCTCAGCTGCCAACAGCAGCGCCAGCAGCAGGAGGTAGCAGCAGCGGCAGCGCCGCTCCAGCTGCCCCAGCCGGTGGATGAGGCAGGGCGGGNGAGGCCGGGGCGCTGGGGCGGCAGGGCAAGGGGCCGGGGGGTGGCCAGGGCGCTGGGGGAGCCGGGCTGGGCGTGCAGCAGGAGCAGCTCCTCTTGCAGCTTGCAGATCTCCCACTCCAGCATGGGGGTCTTCTGGCGGCAGATGGGGCAGCGCACGCGGCCAAACTCGGTGCTGCTGGCTGTGTCCATGATGGCGCGCAGGCAGGCGCGGCACAGCCCGTGGTTGCAGTTGAGCAGGGCTGGTTTGTGCCGCCGGTCGTCGTAGGGCTCCGTGCAGATGGGGCACTCCTCCTCGCCGCCCGCTGGCACACAGCACGGCTCACCTGCTGCCGCATCGTCACTCGACGTCTCGCCCTCGCTGGAGATGCTCAGGGTGGAGCTGGAGTCGCTTTCCAGGCTGGATGAGCCCCTGCAGGGTGCGGGGCTATCCCCCCGAGGTGGGATGCTGGCAGCAGGAGGGTCCTTCCCCACAGACAGGGAGGCAGCGTGGGCAGGCGGCTGGTCATGCCCAGGCAGGAGCGGCTGGGTTGCATCCTCCACCACCACAGGCGGGTTCCAGCAGCCCCAGGCAGCAGTGGGTGCTTCTCCTTCACACAGTGGGGGCAGCTCCCCAGGACCTCCCAGCCCCGCAGTCTCGCTCTCCCCTTGCTGCCCAGCACTGCCCTCCCCACCGGCTGCCTGCACCGGCTCTGCCTCCTCACCCACTGCCAGCTCCATGGCGGTGGCTGCTCCACGGTCGCCCCCCACACCTGCTACCCCCCGCGTCCCTTCGGGGGCCTGGTGCAGGATGTGGGTGCTGCTCCAGGGCAGGAGGTGTCCTTCAGCACGGCTGTCGGAAGGGTTTAAAGGCTATGGCATCTGTGCAAAGTCCCATCACCCCTCCAGCACGGGTTGGAGCACCCTCCCAGACAGATGGGTCAGGAGCCTCCAAAGTGGGGTGCATCCCCACCACCCTCACCAAGAAGCCACCCCAAGAGAGGCATCACCGTGAACATCCAGCAGCCGTTTCCGCCTCCTCTTCCTCCTCCTCCTCCTTTTCCTCCTCCTCCCCAGCGCCGACGCAGTGCTGACCCGCCACGGTCTGGCAGAGAGGGCAAGAAGTTGGGAGCTGCTGGGCACTGCCCGCAGTGCCAGGAAGGGGTGCAGGGGTGGCAGGCAGCTGTGCAGGCAGCTGCCTCCTGCCGTGGGGCAGGCAGGGCTGGGGCCGAGCCTGGCTCTCACCAGTCTGGTTTGTCAGCTCCTGGAAGTGGCTGAAAGGCAGGCAGCCCGGGGCAGGCAGCCATGCCCGCGCCAATCAGCTCCCGTGGGAGCCAGGGAGGAGCTGGGCCCACAACCGCCTCTTCTCCTCGCGCAGCAAAAACCCAGCCACCTCTGCAGCCAGAGCTCCCCACACCGCTCCCGGGGGGCATGGCGTGGGCCCTGGGCTGCCCCAGTGCAGCCCTCCCCCTCAGAGCCCAGTACAGCACACCAGTATGGGCCCTGCTCTGCTCCCAGCATAGCCCCCCCAGCTCAGACCTCAGCACAGCACACCAGTATGGGCCCTGCTGAGCTTGCAGTGCAGCCCCTCCAGCTCAGGCCTCAGCATAGCACACCAGCACGGACCCTGCTCTGCTCCCAGTACAGCCCCTCCAGCTCAGACCTCAGCACAGCACACCAGTATGGGCCCTGCTGAGCTCGCAGTGTAGCCCCTCCAGCTCAGACCTCAGCATAGCACACCAGTATGGGCCCTGCTGAGCTCACAGTGCAGCCCCTCCAGCTCAGACCTCAGCACAGCACACCAGTATGGGCCCTGCTGAGCTCGCAGTGTAGCCCCTCCAGCTCAGACCTCAGCATAGCACACCAGTATGGGCCCTGCTGAGCTCACAGTGCAGCCCCTCCAGCTCAGACCTCAGCACAGCACACCAGTATGGGCCCTGCTGAGCTCCCAGTACAGCCCCTCCAGCTCAGATCCCAGCACAGCACACCAGCATGACCCCCAGTACAGCCCCCGAGCTCACCCCTGTCCCCTGGGTCAATCTCTCCTTGCCCTGCTCGACTTGCATCTTGCAAGGTCTGGGAGGAAAAGCAGAGCCTGGACAGTGCCGCATGCAAGGGGACGGTGTCACCGGCATGGTGACTGCCACCCAGCAGCTCTACGCTGTCCCCATGGCTGTCCCCAGGGTGTGGAGACACCCACGGGGCCTGCAGGTCCAACAGCTCCTCACAGCACAGCAGAGTGGGCAAAGCAGGGAGCTGGGGAGACCTGAAAAACACCCCATTTCCCCTCCCTGCAGTGCCGCAGCCCCAGCAGTGCCCCGGGGCTCCCCTTGCCTGAGGAGGACGCCATGATCCGGCCCGTGGGAGGGTGGCTGGGTCACAGGACTGGTGTGGCACTGCTGTCCCTTCCTGTCCAAGCCTGCTCCCGCGCACTGTCCCCGGCTGATTCATGCCCTGGGCCCTAATTGCTATTTGCACAGCGACACTGGGTTCACCAAACTGGGGTAGGAAGGTGGTGGCACTGGCCCCACTAGGGCATGGGCAGGGCCAGGAGGGCACACAGCCCCGAGGCTGCCAGGGAAAGGGATGGAGGTCACCAGCTCACCCAGTCCCAGCTGGAAGCAGCTCCTGGAATGGGCTGGATAGGTCCAGCAGAGCAGATGCTCAAGGAATGGGAGAACTCAATGGGAACTGGGAGTTGGGGAGCTCAGACCTGGACATGAAGCTCGCTCAAGAAGAGGAACCAGCAGCAGAGACAGAGGGATCAAAACTCTTCCTTCCTCCTGCGCCCATCCGCACTGGCCTTAGCTGCTGGAGACAGGGGGAACAGGTCTGCCCAGGCAGCCTCCCACAGCCAGAGCTGCTGCTGCTGCTGACTAACACCAGGGTGGAGAGACTCCTGTGCAACACCTCACTTCCTCTAGGTCCTACCACAAACAACGGCCGCTGCCAAGGCCGTAGCTCTAGTAATGCCCGCGGGTGATGCTCACCCAGCACAGGGACCCCAGGAGCTGGGGCACATGGGGAGAGCAGCTGGGTGCCACGCAGGAGCCAGCCAGCAGCACCCCACCCAGAGAATCATAGAACATTTCAGGTTGGAAGGGACCTTAAAGATCACACAGTTCCAACCCCCTGCCCTGGGCAGGGACACCTCCCACCACACCAGGTTGCTCCAAGCCCCATCCAGCCTGGCCTTGAACCCCTCCTGGGTTCACCCTAGAGACTTCTCGCCTCCATGCCAGTGCAGTGTGGGCAGGGGGAGCCAGGCTCTCCCCACGCCAAACCCACACACCCACAAGCCAGGCTCCCCCTGCCCACCGTGGTCCTGCTGCCACCAGGGAGACACTGGTTGAGTAAACCCATCCCTTTTGCCAGGCACCTCTCCTGGCTGGGGTAATCTCAGCCCAAGGATGATGCCAGAGGTGGATTATTTTGCTGGCTCTTTTATTGAGGCAGATTTTGTAGGGAAGGGGGAGGCAGGAAGCCAGGCTTATGACCAGGTTTCAGACTGGAAGCGCTGGGACCGTTCCAGGGCTGTTAAATGCTCCTCTGCTTCAGAGGGTGACAGGCCACCTTCCAGCTGCAACACCAACTGCAGGGCTTCGACCACCCCTGCTGGCATCTGCTTGGCATTCCTGGAAGAGAGAGCAGGCAGCGTGATGGAGGGTGAGGAGGAAAATCAGGGCCTATCTGCAGCCCCAGAGCACTGGTGGGGCAGCGGTCCTTGCAGCCGAGCCCCCTGGTCCCTGGCACAGAGAAGGGGCTGTGGCTGCAGCAGGGCAGAGGGGACCTGCCTCACCCTGCACCACAGCCTGTCTGGCGTGGGACAAATGGCAGGTTTGGAGAGGCAGCTGGTACCACTCCTGAAGAGCAGCACCGTTAGCCACGCAGGGCTTCCCAGAGCTGGCATTTGTGGCCTCAGTACCCAGTGCCTGGCAAAGGAGCATCGCAGCTCGATAGCCTTAACTCCAGCCCAGTATCGCTGCATTTCTCATCAACCTCATTAGGGGGACGTGGGGAATATGCATGTATTTATCGGCAGGAAACTGTCCTTTCATCTCAGGGGAAACGTTTGATGGAAAACATGTCTGATCCTGGGCTGGGCAGGCCACTGCTGGGAAGGAGCAGCCGCTTCCGTCCCTCGGCTGCCTCCTTTCTAGAAACCTGAAATGACTGTTTTGATGGTGACATTTGTAACCAAAGCCAGCTCAAACCTCAAAATAAGAGTAAACGGTAAAGAAAACAAGAGCTGTTCCTGTGTAGAAAATACCTGAACAGGATTCGACGCTTCCAAGCACCATCATTTCTTATGGGAAATATGAAATTCAGACTTTTTCCTGGAGAGAGTTATTTGATGAACTGACTGTGCAATAACAATAACAACAAAAAAAAACCCCAACTAATAAAAAATTTCCCAGGCTGCTCCAATTGGCATGAGGATCTGGCAACGTCCTTGCTGTTTCCCAAGAACAAGGCAGAATTCTGACTTGGGTTTGAAGCTGATTAACATCCCAAAATACACAGAAAGGAGGTCTTCTTTTTCTGGAAGAGTCATATCGTTTCTGAGTCAGGCACTGATATGCAAGTGCAAGATAATGTGGCTGGGCTTGTGATGGAAAACATGTCAGATTATCTATTTTTTGCAGAAAAAAGAAAGACAATTTCAAGCCTTATGGGCCTGGGTGAGATAAGCTGGGCAGTCAGAGAGGAAACACAGCCCTGGCTCCCCAGAGCCTGCCCCAGGAACACAGACATGGCCAGAGCTGCTGCTCAGGGACACACAGCCCAGGATTCTTCTCCTTCCCCCATCTTTCTCCCAGCGAACACTATTTTTAGAGGGGGGAAATTTTTAGGGGCTATATCACCTGTACCTTCCCATTTGGCTCCCCCACTGCAGGCCAGGGGGGCAGCTGTGATACCGGGTGTCTTCACATGTGGTGTGGGCTGTTCACGAGGGGTGGGCAAGAGCCCACTGGAGACAGGAGAGTTGCCACTTGGCAGAAGGAGAAGGAGGTGCTTGGATCCCACCCGCCCGATCAGGACTGAGGGCCACTCCATGCCAGGGACGAAGACCCCAGCGAGACAGGTCTTGAAGCAATCCCCATGTCGAATCCCCATTCTCACAGCCAACCCAAAATCCTCCACTGGGGAGAGATGTGCGAGGCTTGCTCTTTCCAAGACTGATCCTTTTTTTTGGCAGCCTCCAGGGTGTCTCCATCAGCACCAGAAAGAAGCAAAGAGAATGGAAGGAGGAGAAGACAGAGCCATCAGGGCACCATGCCTAGTGGGCACCCAACAGCTGCCTAATGGTCTCAGCATCTGGGCTGTGGATGGAGGCAGAACCCCAAGTCCCAACTGCAGTTTGGTGGAGGAAACCAAGCCTTGTCAGGAAGTCTAGTGCCGGGACGAGGGGTAATGGTTTTAAGTTGGAAGAGGGGAGATTTAGATTAGATATTAGGAAGAAGTTCTTTACTGTGAGGGTGGTGAGGCACTGGAACAGGTTGCCCAGGGAAGTTGTTGATGCCCCATCCCTGAAAGTGTTTAAGGCCAGGTTGGATGGGGCTTTGAGTAACCTGCTCTAGGGAGAGGTGTCCCTGCCCATGGCAGGGGGGTTGGAACTTGATGATCTTTAAGGTCCCTTCCAACTCTGACCATTCTATGATTCTATGATCTGTGGGTAGGAGTCTTCACTTTGGGATAAGTGCTCCAGGAAGCTCCGTGATGCAGCGAGGCACAGCAGGCTGGGCAGCAGTGCTGGTGCAGCAATGAATAAGGTGGTGGGCGGCCTGGCCTCTGCTTCCTGGACCGTAAACAAAAATCTCCTTCTCCCAGGAATGCGGCGAGGCCAGTCTCACCCTGTGAGGCACCGGGGGAAGTTCCTGCTCTTGTGAGGGACAGGCAGGAAAGAGCCTCCTGCAATCGCTGCTCATGTCGACAGCGAGGCACAGGTCTGTACAGCACTTTCCAGGTCACAGGGTGCACGACAAACACCATCGCCAGCCTCCTGCCAGCTCCAGGAGCCCAAATGCATTTCACAACACTCGCCCCAGGCAGCGGGTGAGCAACCTACTCCCTGCCATGCAGGCAGCAACAAGGGCAGGCAGGTTAAGAGCTTTGCCCAAGAAAGCAGCCACAGAGCCATGAACAGAGCCACAGATGCTCTGCCTCCAAAGGCCAGACCCCACTTTTGGCCAATGGTTTGAGATTTCCTGTCAGCCCAAGGCAAACAACCACCTTGTGCTCTCACTGGGGGCAGGCTCATCCCTACCCCGGGAAGACAGTTTTGGGCATGAGGAGCCAGCCAGAATGCGCCAGAGGTCGAAAAAGCTAATTTCCATGAGCCTCGGCAGAGCAGTGGAATGCCCCTATACTGTGCTTTAAAAGCCTACTGCCCATCTGAGCAGCCACAGAAATCACATGAGCCTTTTTCTCTGGTTTCACTGAGCCCCACCGGAGGACAGGGATGTGAACAGACACCAGGGCTCTCCCGTGTACACATTTGCCACGGGTCAGAGCCCAAGCTGCCTGCTTTCAGGTGATGCTGGTCACAGGAAGGGGCACACGGGGTCGACTGGAGCACCTTCACCACGGTGCCAGCTCTGCCCCTCCTCCCCAGAGGGCAGGGTAAGTGAGAAACAGCCCTCTCAGCCAGGGCTTGTGGTGTGGGATGTACGGAGAGAAGAAACAAGCAGGTCCTTCTGCAGCAGCCTGTGCAGTATCCAGAGACCTGCCAGGGTGCAGCATGTGCTCCTCCGGAGGCTGAGATGAGGGAAGGCAGATGCTGTAATGCAATGCCATGACGTGCAGCCCCGCAGCCCCAGTGCCTGCACAGAGACCTCTTACTCACCCAGCCAGGTAGATGTGAGCATTCCCACTGCTCAGCAGCTCCCACACCAGCCTTCGGTTCTCCCGGATGCAGTGCTGAACATAAACCTTCTCCTCCTGCAGGGAAACACTACGCTGAGCCCACCAGCCCTGGCAGCAGCCCCAGCACGTGGGGACTGTTCTCAGGGGGGTCTTTCCAAGAGCCTGGGGTAGCACAGATCCCCCATCCCAGAGCAGGGGGCACTGGGGAAGCAGCTGGATCAGCTCTACAGAGAAAGGGATCATGTCAGTGCCCTGGGATGGGTTGAAGGGAGATGGGTGCAGCAGCAGGAGCATCAGTAGGGATTGCACCCCCAAAGACACACACACACACCCAAATCCTTTGGCTGCTCCAGCTCTAGTGAACAGCCAAGGCCATGAGGTGGGGAGTCCCCACCTGCTCTCTGCTCTCCCAGCATGGGCAGAGGAGGCTCGGTGACACTCATGCCAGGGCTGCTGCAGGGCAGAGACCCTTCCCCACACCCCTGACTGCTGGTCCCAGGCCTGTCACCTGCTGGAGGCCAGGAACAGCTTAGAAGGGCAGGAAACTCAGAGAGACAGCCTTGGTCCCATCAGGGACTGAACAGAACTGGCTTTTGGCACAGCACAGCCCAACAGAGGAGTCCCCCAAAGGGTTAATCCACAAGACTTCAAACATTCAAGCAACTGCCTACAGCTCTGGCTCCTGCCCAAGAGGAACACCATTGCCAACGTGCCTGAATTCACTGCCAGCCCAGACGGCTCCTCAGTGACAAAGGTGACAGTGTGATGAAGGCCAGGCCCTCTGCTGCGTGTTCTACCACGCCGGGCCCTGCACAGCACTGAGCTGAGCTGCAGGCACAGCCTCCGCCCCACGTCCTCCTCTCTCCCATCCAGCTCCAACAGCAGCAAGGCTCTCGCTGCACCTCAGGCTCCCTGCAAGCTGCAGCTCAGAGGTGTGCGTGGGAACAGCCCCCAGCCCTGACTGCCACAAGAGCTGGTCACCGCACAGCAGCAGGTCCCACGTGGCTCCGCTGCCAGGTCACCCCTGGGCACAGCTCCACTGCCCCGACTCAGCTGCCAGCCACGCAGGAGGTGAGCAAGCCCTTCGCAGGCACCAACACAGCCAGCTGGTAGCTCAGCTTCAGCATCATTAACATTAATCAGCTAAGTGCTGACAGAGGCTCTGCCGACAAGGTTAGGGCTCCGAGCAGGTCATTCAAGGACCTGTAGCTACCTAGAAACCAGAGCACCCCAGTGACAAACTCAGGTCACGACGTTTCAGCTAAACGCCAGGGCATCCTGCTGAGAATTAGCCACAGGCGCATTAGGCTGGGATCAGTCAGGCTGCACCACGGGGCAGAGCTGCTGTGACAGAAGGTCACTGCAAAGGGGATCTTACAGAGCCAAGAGGGAAATCCTGCTCAGCTGTGGAACACCCCAGCTTCTGCCCATTCTCTGAAAACAAACTTCCTGATGAGTTAACAGCTGTTGTACCTCCCAGAGCCACTGGTACAATGGCCCAACGTGGCACATCCCACCTGGTTGCGCTCCCTGTTCTGGAACTGCAAGGACTTGGTGGCAGAAGACCCTTACGACAAACTGCCTCTCCCCGAGGAGGCAGAGAAGGGAGGGGCCAGGAGGCACACCCTGACGCAAGTCCCATCCCCCCAGAGTCTCCAAGAGCTAGAGGAGACTCTGGGGCCACTCTCCAGACTTGAGGAGCAGCAGGTCCCCTCTTTGCTGTGTAAACCCCTAGAGGAAAGGCAGGCTGGTCATACAATAAACCTCTGCCGCGCTGCTCCCATTCATCAAAGACTTGGAAAGCCTTCACAGAGGCATTCAGCTCATGCCTTACAAGTGACTGGATAAAAGATGCTGGCTTCATGTCAATGCATGCGCACAGCCAGGAGAAAAGGACTGGGGCAGCTGAGCTACCTAGAAATACCCATTCTCACCGACCCTTTTTATCAGATCTCTCTATTTCAAAGGCAGGCTGAGCTTTCAGTGCCATCAAGGGACAGGGGAAGGGCAGCGAAACAGAATCCCAGCTCAGGGAACCTCTCGGGACACATAAAAAGCCCATGCAGCCCAGAGAGGGGCTGAGAGCTGCCCACCAAAGACGCTGCCTGGAAAATAAGGGAATAAAGCGAGGGGCTGAGTCGTGGGGGTACTCATACCTCCAGCGAGCTTCCTCCTGCACGGCTGAGGCTCAGGAAGAGCTGGCACAGAGGCCAAGCTCCTCAGCTTCAGCCAGTGATCAGGGAGACACGGTGGGGAGGGAGGCACTCAACCAGGAAAGGTTATTGCCTGGTGACTCCCTAGCCTTGAGAGGCTTGAGAGTCTTTTATCACTCACGTGGTCCAGCCAAACAAAGCTGGCCAATACCTTATCTGAGGCTGCCCCTGTCCAAGCAACCGAGGCAGACACACCAAGGCCGGGCAACAGTGCTGCAGTACTCTTGGGGATCTTGGCCAGCATCGAGGCGGTGGAGGAATGAGCTGGCTACTGCACCTCCCCACCAGGCTCTCCACAGGTCATGCCAACAGGTACAGGGGCCAAAAACACCAGCACAGTTCCATCAGTGCTGGAGAAGCTTCTGTATCCAGCATCCTCCACTGGCAACTAACCTGGTCCCTGGAGAAGGCTGTAAAAAGTGTCAGGAAGCCCTTTGTCACCAGCTCTTCCCACTCTGCCTGGCAGTAGAAGTCCTTAGATTTCTGGCGGCAGCCGAAGAACAAGCAGTTCCCTGCAGAGAGCAGAGCAGAAGGGCTGTGCTGCATGGACCAAACGCCCTGTGAATGCTGGGGACCCTCAGTGCTGCAGAGCTCTAAGGCTGTCACCTCTCTGCCAGGCCCAGCTGACAGCCCTGACCTGGAAGAGCCTGGAGCACTCAGGAACCGTGTGACCATTAAGCCAGGTGGCCTGTGGCAAACCAGAGGCCCCCGTGGGCTGGGAAAGCAGGAGGCAGGGGCAGGCAGGGCAAGAAGAGCTCTCCAGGGCTGCCTGTTCCCCTCGACCACCTTCAGCTTCCTGCTGAGACCCCCAGCTGAGCCAGGGGAATGAGAATGGGTCAAGGGCAGAGGCACAACTCCTTATGCAGACAGGTTCAACAACCCACCTCTGCTCACAGGGAGCCAAGAAAGAGCCTGTGCAGGGCTGTGCTCTGACCCAGGGAGCAGCTTTGCAGCACAGCCTGCACATAACCATGCACTGGGCTCTGGTCCTCACCTGCCCTGGGGCCCAGCTTGCTCCCACTCACACACAGCAAAGCCAGGGCCCGTCCGAACCCTCAGGAGCCCCAAGTCCCTCCTGATGAATACAGACCTGACTGCAGCAAGGGGCACCCCGTGTCCCTCTCAGGACCATCTCTCACCTCTACATCCTTGTGCCACCCGCTCCTGTATCGCGGCTCGGAAAGGTGCCACCCCTGTGCCAGGGCCAATCATGATCACAGGGGTGTCAGGGTCAGCTGGGAACTTCAGTCCTCCTTTCTTCACCCAAAGAGGCACCCTAACATCACCTGCCAAACAAACAGACTGACTGGCATCACCCCACCACCAGTGCATCGCTGACACCCCACTCTTCCAGGATGCTCTAAAGACACAGATAGCACTTGGCTTTCCACAACCCCAGCACCAAGGCACCATGTGTGTATGAACAACACTTCACCCACCTCAGCATGGTCTCTGCAGGCACCTGAGCAAACCCCAGAGCAAGGCAGGAGACCCACAATACATGGGCTGTGAGACAGCCTGCTCCCCACACTGTTGATGCCAGGGAAGACAGTGGTGGAGGCAAGCAGATCCCCACCTGGGTACTCAGAGAAGACCTAATCTTGCCCTGGAGTCATACAGAGCAAGTCTCTACCATTCTGCAACAGCAAGACCCCATGAGCTTGTCATATTTGCTTGGAGATTCAGAGGGGTTTTGTGGCTAGAGCAGATGAGCAACAACACACAGGCTTTGCGGGACAGGATGGATGTGCTCAAAGGAAGGACAATCCTTCCCAGAGCTAGTACTGTGGGGCTGGAGGTTTCCAGCTATCAGAGGACCACCAGTTCCAGGACACCAGGAGTGGGTCAGTAAGGCATGTTGATGTTGGGAGCAGGCACACTGAGCAGCTGGGTGAAAAGCAGGAGCTTAGGGTGCTTAGGGCAAGCTGGAGGAGCGCACCATGCTCTGAAGAGGATGGGAGCAGTGATGAAGGGCAGCTGCTCTGAGTTCAACCCATCCTACCAAGCCAGTGTGCTCCAGCTCCCCGCAGTGGTGGTGCTCCACCCAAGGTCCAAGCAGCTCCAGCGTGTGACCAGGACACACACAGCTCCACCACGGACCCATGGGATCAGCTCTGTGTGCTGTGGCAAGCACACAGGGTTCTCACAGAGTCCAAGTAATTACCTTGCCCTGGGTTGAGAGAAGCCAACCAGGTAGAGCAGAGACCACGGCGGGGTTTGCTAAGCCGCGTCTTGTACTGCACCACTGCCATGAGGATCTGGATCCGGTCAGGGTGAGCCTGTGTTCAGACAGGAGCCATCAGAAATTAGACAACACCCAGCACAGCTCTGCAGGAAGAGACCAGAGCCTCCTGCAGTGACACAGCCTGTGCCCAGCTCCTGCCAGGGTGTCTGCAACACTTGTCCCAGCCTGAAACAGCCACTCGGACAAAGAATGGAGCACACACCCTTGCCCAAAATCTTTCCAATGGGGAAAGAGTTTTATTCCAGAGAAGCACAGCTGTGGGAATGCTCTGCACAGCTGACAACAGCGACAGAGACTGTCCAACCCCTGAGGTCCCCACGGAGGGCAACCACCACCTGTGCAAGGCTGACATCTGCCAAGCCACCCACGCCAGGTCCCACTGCCACCTCCCGGCAGCAGCAGGGAGCAGCACTCCCCCCTCCCATGGCCACACCACCCAGAGAAGCTCCCAGGCTCTGTGGCACCGTGTCCCACCACTCCCTGTGACAAGGACAATGGACCTCTGCAGTGCTCTGGGCCACCTCCAGCACTTGCAGGGCTGCGGGAGGACAAGTGCCCTAATATGAAGGCTGGCATCCAGCACGTTGGCCCACCACGTGCTCACAGCAGAGCTGGGGTTTGGGTGGGCCGTGGGTGCTCAGAGGGCCTGGGAGCACAGCCTAAACATCCATAGCATGCGTGGCACCAACAGTCAGCCCTGGCCCCACCAGACCTTCTGCTCAGAGCCCAACATGAGGCCGAAAAGGGCTGAGCTCTCACCAGCAGGGAGGAGGCGATGGAGAAGGCGCGGGGTCTGATGCGAGGGATGAGGTCCAGCAGGTAGTCAGGTGGAACAGCACACGTGGTGTGAGGGAAATCCCAGAGGGACTGCAGAGCCAAGGGAGGGTGAGACCTGGGGCACTCCAGAGGGCAGTCTGTCCACTTCTCAGGGTGGCACAGGCTGTGCCACGCCGGCCTTGCCCAAAGGGACCAACCACCCTATCCCACCACCCTCCCTCCACCCCAGGGCCCACCACAGAGAACCAAAAGCATCTAGAGCAGGTCTTAACCACCAGCAGAAATCCAAGGACATTTCAGAAAGTGTGTGAAGTAGATGAAATTCCCCAGCCCAGAAATTATGGCTCATCATCTGCTTGGGTGCTTTATGCAGTGGCACAGCCCTCACGGAGCAGGGCTGTCACGCTTCCCCAGCCCTACCTCCAGAGTGGTCCTGCGGGGCCGGGTGCAGTAGCTGTACAGCTCCTCCTGGCCCTCTGCAGAGCTGAACTCCTGCAGCTTCTCCCGCTCCAGCTCGTTCGTAGAGAAGTAGGACAAGAGCTCGAAGAAGGAGCGCCGTGGCACACAGGAGATGTCCAGGTAGTTGGTGACCAGGTACTGGATGGTGCAGGGCTGTGGCAAGAGGGCAGGGAGGGACGTACCTGCAAGGCCAAGCAGCGGGAGAGCTCGGTGCCAGCACTGGGGCAGGACACCTGAACCTCACCTGCCTGCTGCCCCACAGCTCTGGCACTCCCCAAGATGGGGCAGTGGTGTGAACAATGCCACTGGGGTCTTGGGTTGGGCTGGGGGCTACAAAGACTCATGGCACAGGCGCAGACTGGACTCTGCTGGGCTCCTCTCACTGGCACTGGCTCTAATGTGGGACCTGGGCACACAGAGAGCCAGGAGGGAAGGAGAACCCTCGTGCTGTGAGACAGGCTGAGGTCCTATATCCATCAGCCACCCTAAGCTCCTGGGTTTAAAGCAAAGGAAAAGCAGAGCTCCAGGCCAGGCCAGAGCTCAGGGGGCTGCCTGGTCCCCACAGGGAGGGAAAGGAGCATAGAATCATAGAATGGTTAGAGTTGGAAGGGACCTTAAAGATCATCAAGTTCCAACCCCCCTGCCATGGGCAGGGACACCTCTCACTAGAGCAGGTCACTCCAAGCCCCATCCAGCCTGGCCTTGAACACTTCCAGGGATGGGGCATCAACAGCTTCCCTGGGCAACCTGTTCCAGTTCCAGTTCCATCACTCACCACCCTCACGGTAAAGAACTTCTTCCTGATATCTCATCTAAATCTCCCCTCTTTCAATTTAAAACCATTACCCCTTGTTCTGTCACTGCACTTCCTGACAAACAGTCCCTCTCCAGCTCTCCTGTAGGCTCCCTTCAGATCCTGGAAGGCTGCTATCAAGTCTCCCCGGAGCCTTCTCTTCTCCAGGCTGAACAGCCCCAGCTCCCTCAGCCTGTCCTCATAGGAGAGGTGCTCCAGCCCTCTAATCATCTTGGTGGCCCTGCGCTGGACCTGTTCCAACATCATGATTTTCCTGCCTCAGGCAGGACCTACCGGGCTCTGTGGGCTTCAGCACAAAGCGTCTGTCTGGATCCAGGTGCAGGAGCTGGCAGAACTGCTGTACGTCTTCGGGGCAGTTCTGGGGCTGGATCATCACCACATCTCCTGCACTGAACCTGTGGGTGCAGTGGGACTTGCTGAGCGCAGCCGTGGGGCAGGCTCAGGGGCACAGCTATCCCCCCCGGACCCCACACCAGGGGAGAGCCCACAGCTCAGCTGTGTTTCCAGTGTCACCAGTGTTGACAAAGAGCTGGTCCACGGGCAGGACCCGCACTGCCACACATCCCTGCCTTTGTCATGGAGGGGGACAGGGCAGCAAGGACCACATCCATGAGGCTGCCACCTCAAGACACCACAGAAGAATGGGAGTGGAAGAGAAAGGCAAGCTACAGGACGCACAATTCCACACTGCAACGCTTGGAGGAGCCAAAAAAATGCTTACGTGATCCCGGAGCCCAAAACATCGAACTCAATGAGCCGGACATCCTGGAAATGCGATTCTGCTGTCACCCGCTGATTGGATACCATCTGGGCAGCGAAAGGATGCAGCTCAGAAGGAACACCCCTGGGTGCTGTCGACTGGAGCAGGCCATCATCGGGATGCGGGGAGTCCTCAGCTAGGTAGTGCAGGGTATATTTTGGGGGCAGGCTGTGGAGAGAAGAGCCATACAGTGTGGTTACCTTTATGTCACAGCTCCTCTGCTGCCACAGTGCCAGAGGCTGGAGGCAGGTAGAGGCCTGAAGTCTCCCTCTGTATCTACCACCTGTTGTCCTTGTCCCCTGGACCTGGCCTGCAGTAAGAGAAGGCAACATGGGCTGCCAGGAAAAGGAGATCCCAAAGGCTCCAGAGCAGGCAGAGGGAGGCTGGCTGGTCACACAAGCTCGGCAGGTCTGCCAAGAGCAAAGGGACATCAAGACAACAAGTGGGGTAGAGCTCTGCCAGGGCAGCTGACACATGCACCCAGGGGACAATAGGATACCCTATCCAGAAAGATGAGCCACCTGTGACCAAAGTCCAAGGGATACAGAAGCTGTGTGGGGAGGCTTCCTGGTCAAAGCAGGGCATATCTCAACCCCGGAGAACTGCCAAGGACGCGTGTCATCCCACAGCGCCACCTCCAGCAGTCCCTGCCTACCTCCTGCACTCACCAAACATCTGGACTGATGATCTCAAGGCCAGGAGGGAGAGGATACAAGGCGAGGATCTTGTCCCATAAAGCCAGGAGCCACGGATCAATCACTGCATCCGGCCTGTGAGGGGGAAGATTCAAGCTGCAGCAAAGCTGTGGCTCCTCCACCATTCCCCCATGCTCCAGTGCTGCTACCGTGCACCCCAACGCTGAGCTGCCCCTGGAAAACCACCTCAGCTCCCCTTTCATGGTGCAGGCAGCTGCTCTGTGCCATTCCCTTCCAGTTTCAGGTGTGGAAATGTGGCTTAGCCACTCTAAGCACTCATCTGCCCTCCAGGGCACAACCACGGACAGCTGAACAGACCAACCAACCCCCCGAGCCCAGCTGGTGGCAGCCTCTGCCCCATGCAAGGGCAGCCACACAGCTCAGGCTGCGGCAACACCTGCAGGTACAGCTGTCCCCTCTGCTGAGCCAGGAGAGAGTGGCACATGCAGGGGGCTGTGGGACACCCTGGAGAAGCAAGTGGCCCAGATGCTGGCACAGAAGACTTATAAGCGGAGACCAGCACGTTCACAGAGAGCAGCAGGAGGCTGCTGGTCACATCTGGGGCACAGGAATAGACCCGTGGTGGTTGCTGCTGGGCAGGCTGCTGTCCCCAGGGCTGGGGTAAAGCATACACAGCCCTGCCATCAGCCTGAGGACAAAACTGTAGCACAGCCCAGGGCTCCACCCCAAACCGCTCCACTGGGCTCTTACCCCAAGTCATGCTGGTCATCTCCCAGTGCCACTGGCAGCAGAGAGTTGCCCCCAAGCTGTAGCACCCGCTTGTGCAGCTTCTTCGCAATAAAATTAAACCTGAGAAGAGAATAATGGTGGCTGCAGAGGGCAGGGCTGCTCCAAGACAGCAGGCAGTGGCTACAGGAGCCAACGCAGGCTGCCAGGGCTATGCCAGAGCAGCACAGAGGCAGGTCCAGCCAAAGCCAACACGTATGACCTGGCCCCGTGCCCTGCCCAGCCTGTGCCCCCCTCCTGGGACAGCTCAGAGAGGCAGCTGGCAGCCACTTGCTGGGACACAGGCTGTGCCCAGTTTCCCAGAAAGCACTCAGGGAGGTCAAGCTTCCCTTCAGATCAGCTTGTTCCCTTGGCAGAAAAACACTTCTTTCCCTCCAGCCCCTTACCACCCCACAGAGCTCAGGCACGCTCCCATCCCTCCCACTACAGCTCTTCCCAGTGCATGGGAACATTCTGTTGGGAGAGAACTGGTACCAACAGACCTGGCTGCCACTTGGAACTCTATGTTTCATGAGACCTGTTGGCTTGGTCCACTGAAATTGCTGTGGCAAAGGCTTTCATCCAAGTCAGACAGAACTGGATGGCTGTAATAACTGACTGAAAAACAGCGTCTGACACACTGCAGCAAAGCATCTGCTTGAACAGGCAAGGAGGAAAAAAATGGGTAGAAGCCCAGTTCCTGAGTATGAGGAGGGGCATGGGCTGGTAGGACCAGGATTTTTTAAGCTGGTGGGAATTATATTTTGTCTGAGTTCCTGCTCCAGAGTCAGGCTCTGTCTCCCCTTACCCTATCCATTCTCCAGTCCCTCTGGTCTCACCTGCAGCCAGAGCTGTGAGGAGCAGGCAGGCAAGAAGCCACAGATCTGCTTACTTGGGATAAGAGGAGTCACCAAGGCCCAGCACGGCATAGTCCAGCTGGCAGAGGGAACTGGGTGGCAGGTTCTTCCGGAACAGAAATCGCCAGAACATCTACAAAGCATATGGCCCTGGAGTCATGCTGCTGCCAAGAAAGCCTCCCCTGCGTGCCTGTCCCTAGTTCCCCCCTCACCCAATCACCAGCACCCTCCTCCAACATGGACAGGAGCACGTCCTACCTTCATGTTGTCAGGTGGGTCACCCTGGCCGGTGGTTGCACACACAAATACCACCAGTGGCTCATTGATGAGGCTGGCCTGTGGGCACAGACAGGGAAAGGAGCACTCAGGTGGTGTGTCCCCACACAACTGCTCATATCACATGCACTTCACAGACAGACCATGCACAGAATAAAACCCGCAGCCCCACGTGGCACAATCTCCTCTACAGGCACCTCAGCAGCATCTGCTGCCCACACACCACCAGCAGCATCCGCTGCTTGGTGTCCCTTGCCTTACATCCATCATTTAACGTGGACTTGTCATGGTTTAACCCCAGCCAGCAACTAGAACTTCACAGCTGCTCACTCACTGAGACCCCCAAGCCCTCTCAAGAAGGTTAGGGAGAAGAGGGAAGGGGATAAAAAAAAACACCAAACAAAAAACCTTGTGGATTGAAATAAAGGCAGTTTAATAGAACAACAGAAAAGGAAAATAACAACAAAAATAATAATGACACAAGTGACTCTCACCAGCTGATGAGATGGTAAAAGTGGCACCTTCCCAAGCAGTGACTGCGAGTACCTGCCCCGTTAAACCACAGTCACAGACCGAGCATGATGTCTGTACTATGGAATATTCCACTGGCCATTCCACTGCTCTGTCTATGGTCCCTCACAGCTTCCACGGGAAGCTGAAAAATGTCCTTGACTAGTATAAACATCACCTACTAACAATGAAAACAATATGAATTATCCACATTCCTTCCATAGTGATTCTGAAACACAGCAACCACTAGAATGAAAATTAACTCTGCCCCAGTTGCAACCAGAACAGGACTCTACCCTTCAGTTTTCACACATTTTTAGCTAAATTAAGCACGAGCTGCTCTCAAGGAGGGCAGAGAACCAGGGTCTGGTGAAACACAGCAGGTTACAGGGAAGGTGGCAGATGCCCGAGCACCAGAAATCGGGTC
>VXBW01007087.1:378470-404767 GCA_013400375.1 Thinocorus orbignyianus
TGTCAGGTGGGTCACCCTGGCCGGTGGTTGCACACACAAATACCACCAGTGGCTCATTGATGAGGCTGGCCTGTGGGCACAGACAGGGAAAGGAGCACTCAGGTGGTGTGTCCCCACACAACTGCTCATATCACATGCACTTCACAGACAGACCATGCACAGAATAAAACCCGCAGCCCCACGTGGCACAATCTCCTCTACAGGCACCTCAGCAGCATCTGCTGCCCACACACCACCAGCAGCATCCGCTGCTTGGTGTCCCTTGCCTTACATCCATCATTTAACGTGGACTTGTCATGGTTTAACCCCAGCCAGCAACTAGAACTTCACAGCTGCTCACTCACTGAGACCCCCAAGCCCTCTCAAGAAGGTTAGGGAGAAGAGGGAAGGGGATAAAAAAAAACACCAAACAAAAAACCTTGTGGATTGAAATAAAGGCAGTTTAATAGAACAACAGAAAAGGAAAATAACAACAAAAATAATAATGACACAAGTGACTCTCACCAGCTGATGAGATGGTAAAAGTGGCACCTTCCCAAGCAGTGACTGCGAGTACCTGCCCCGTTAAACCACAGTCACAGACCGAGCATGATGTCTGTACTATGGAATATTCCACTGGCCATTCCACTGCTCTGTCTATGGTCCCTCACAGCTTCCACGGGAAGCTGAAAAATGTCCTTGACTAGTATAAACATCACCTACTAACAATGAAAACAATATGAATTATCCACATTCCTTCCATAGTGATTCTGAAACACAGCAACCACTAGAATGAAAATTAACTCTGCCCCAGTTGCAACCAGAACAGGACTCTACCCTTCAGTTTTCACACATTTTTAGCTAAATTAAGCACGAGCTGCTCTCAAGGAGGGCAGAGAACCAGGGTCTGGTGAAACACAGCAGGTTACAGGGAAGGTGGCAGATGCCCGAGCACCAGAAATCGGGTCGTTGGAGACGGTTGTACTGCCAGAAGTGCCTGGAGCCCCCTTCTGCCTCCCCACTCACCACCTCATAGCTGTCAAGCGCCTCCACCCTGCACTGGAAACACCGTCGCTTGGCTTCTCTGCCAATTCTCTCAGCTGTGTCTTGAGCTGTCCCCGTTTGGCTGCCAAAAAGAACTAGAAGTTTACGTTCCACCATCTGCAAAGAGATAAAACCAGAGTAAATCACCAGGAGATGAGAGGCCAGGGGCCGGAGCTGGGGGCTGAGGCTAAGCCCCAGCACCGAGCCCCAGCCCCCAGCTCCAGCCTCAATCCTGGCCCCCAGTTCCAGAATAAGCCCCAGCCCCCAGCTCCGGCCTAAATCCTGGCCCCCAGTTCCAGAATAAGCCCCAGCCCCGAGCCCCAGCCCCCACCTCCGNCACCCGGCGACACATACGTCATCAGACCGCGCCGCCGAGCAGCCGGGCGGCGGCTGAGGGGCTGGGGGTCCCTGCCGTGTCCCCCCCACCCCCGGCAGCGCCCATGTCCCCCCGGGCGCCGGGACGATGCTGTTCTCCCTGCGGGAGCTGGTGCAGTGGTTGGGCTTCGCCACCTTCGAGATCTTCCTGCACGGCCTGGCCCTGCTGGTCTTCTCCGTGCTCCTGGTGCTAAAGGTGGACGGCCAGGCCGCGGCCCTCTCCTGGTGGGTGGTCTTTATCCCCTTCTTCGCCGCCGACGGCCTCAGCACCTACTTCACCACCATCGTCTCGGTGCGGCTCTTCCAGGACGGGGAGAAGCGGCTGGCCGTGCTGCGCCTCTTCTGGATCCTCACCATCCTCAGCCTCAAGTTCGTCTTCGAGATGCTGCTGTGCCAGAAGCTGGTGGAGCACACCCGGGAGCTCTGGTATGGGCTCATCATGTCGCCTGTCTTCATCCTCCTCCAGCTCCTCATGATCCGAGCCTGCCGGGTGAACTGACGGCAAGGGAGTGGGCTCCGGATCGCCACCCTCTCCCAGGCCAGGGATGTTCCTGCCTCACCTGGGGGACCTGGACTCCTAGCGATGGCCATTGGGCTTTTCCCCGTGGTTATTTCTCTGCAGTGGTGGGTGGCAGGTGGCACAGGTCTGGCTCTGCGAGAGGAAGGGGCTGTAATTAAGCACACAGCTGTGTGGTGTAGCATCAGGTTTCTTCGTAAGGTCCTTCTGTGCCGCATCCTTATTTCAGCTCACTCAGCTTTTGGTGTTAGTCACGAAGCACCCTGCCCTGCAAGCGCTGCTTGATATGCTGGTTATTTGAAAATAAAAATGCACAGAAGGATTAGTTTTACTTAGAAAATTCCTTTTCCCTAGAAAGTGTTTGTACTTAAAAAATGCTGCCCCTGGGAGTGGGAGTTACCCAGAGGTTGGTGGGTTGCTGGAGATTTCCTCATACACCCCGCACCGCTGCCAGCCAGAAACACCCCAGCTGCTGCCCCCCTGCCCTGGAGGGTGTTTGTGGGTCCAAGCCCCCTGTGAGATGCTCTAGTGACAATGAAACAGGCGGCTGATCCTTTTCTCCCAAGCAAGTGGCTGGGCACTGGGAGGCAGTTTCCTGTAGGTGACCATGGTTGTCCCTTCACGCTGCTGCTTGCTCCTGGCTGTTGTGGTGGTGGCAGAACCAGCAGCCTGGTCTGTCAGGATCCATAAACTGACACAGATTTAGCCCAGACTAGGCCATATTGGGGGTTAGCTCCTGGTGCATGGTGTGACCTGTCTCTGTACAGGTGACACCTGGCTCCCTATCCCCAGAGACTCTAGGTGGCCTGTCCTGGACTGGTGTCAAGGTCCGGTGCTGACAGTAGAGGACAGTAGCACCCGTACTGCCTGGTCCTTGCACATCTTTAGGTGATGCTGGGACCTGCCTTACAGGAGCTGCTCTGCTCCTGCATCACCTTGTGATGTGGTTTTCCAGGGCTTTGGTGGTGACACACCAAAGTGCAGCCATAATGTCCCCAAGATGCTCCTCTGATCTGTCTGCTTGGAGCCAGCCATTTGCTCACAGGGGCCAAGCTATGGCAAGCCAGGGACACGTCACCTGGGAGGAAGGTGGCCTGCTACTTCTTGCCCACTTCCACCTCACACCAGTGTGACTTCATCCCTGCTTTCAGTGTCCCTGTGCCATGGTTGTGTCTACAACGTGCCCAGTTGCTCTCAGAGTGCATAGGCCACAGATGTTTCCTCACCAGCAACCACAGAGCCCCTGGTGTGGGTCAGGGGAGGGTGAGGGCTGGGGTAAGGGGCAACGGGAGCTGGGCAGCTGGTGGTGGGGGACAACTAGTGTCTGCTGACGGGCATGAAGAACCAGAGCCACAGAGCGTGAGGGACAGGGTCAGTGAAGGTGGAGAGGAACAGGAGGAGCAGCAAAGCCTCTGAGTCAGGAGGGGACATGCACTAACTTGCCCTGGGGACTGGTCGGTGCTTTTGGACTCCCACAGCTCCCCAACCACCCGCGTAATTAAACCAAAAAAGGGGCAAACCAAACCGAAATAAAAATAACACCAAATGAGCGCGTCCTTCAGCCCCAGCACAGCAAACAGAGGAACTGTTTCGTGCTGCTGAGCCCCCGTGGGGCTTGCCTGGACCGTCAGCCCCAGTACAGCAAACAGCCCTGTCACCGGGGCGGGGTGCTCGACGTGGGGGGATGATGCCACATCCGCCTGGGTGCCACCAAATTTGCCCACAAGCAGCTTTTCCAGCATTTTGCAGCTGCCTTGGGGAAGAGCCAGCAGCGGCGTTTCCCAGTTCTGCTCCTCCCAGGTAAGACAGGCTCCTGGGGGCCTTTGGAGATGTTGCCAAACTTGGGGTGTGGGGCTGCCTGTGTGGCTGGGGGTGGTGGGGGTCACCTGGCAGCCAGGACTAGGCATATCCCTTCCCAGGACTCACTCCTCATACCAAGGAATCACCCGCTGTGCCCAAGGCCACCAAGTCCTCTAACAAAACTTTCTCTCACCCCAGCAGTATGTGGTTCTGGCACACCAGCCTGTGGCCACGTAAAACTCCTCCTGGGAGCATCCCCCTGGGTGAAATCCCACTGGACCCTCTGCCAGCTGCCAGGGCATGAGGGGACAGCCCCTGACACCTGTCCCCTGCCTGGTGTGAGCCATGGGGTTCCCACCCTCCCTGGCACAGTCTTGGGCCAACAGAGTCCTTTACATGCTGGAATACACCCTGGCAAAGATAAAAATCTCACCTCTGGGTTTATTTTTGTTGCGGGTGAGTTGGATAATCCTGCCAGCTGGACCTTTCCCAAACCCAACAGCAGCTCCTCAGCTAAAAACGTGCATTAGGGCAGTGCCCTGGCTTGCTCCCTGCCTGAGGGTTGGCTCTGGGGACACCCCGGGGGAGCAGCATGGCTTTCCTATGCTGGTGGCATGGACCCCGGTGGGCACCCAGCCCCATGCTCCTCTGAACCCCTGGGGCCATGAGGAAGGAGCCTCTGCATAGCCCAATGCACCTGGAGGTGCCCAACCAGCATCACCCTGATGGAGGGACAGTACCCACTGTCACCGCACTCCGTGTGTCCCAGCTCCTGCCAAAGTACAGGCGATGAGAAAGGTATGCACGAGGCTCCTTGTAGCCACAACTTTCTTTGTTCCTTGATAAATGAGGCTTGGAAAAGCCACCTGCTGTTCATGCATCAATTGCACGATGGGTGTCCCAGGCTCATGCACCGATGCTCACTGTGTCACACCGTTCCTTTGTGGGTTCTCAGAGAACAGATTGAAACTGCAGGAACTCTTGGCCCAGCTACAGCTCAGACCTTTACCTCCTCTGGAGCCCAAACCAAACTGCTCAAGGGGCCAAGTGCACCCATCACAAGCCACTGAACTGGGAAAGGTGCCTCCAAACACCTCCAAACACCTCCCGAGGCAGATGCAGCCCAGCTGGTGGGGTGGCTTTTGCTGTCATCATGACTGGCAGCTCTCACTCACTTCAGATGAGGCACCTTGCGAGTTGAAGTTCAGGTCCCTCCTGGCCATGTTTGTGTGCCAGCAACTTGAGCCACTCAACACCTCCCCAGCCATCGGCTTGGTTTCAGTCGGGCTTTAGGGCTGAGCACTGAGCACAACTCAGTGACATGAGATGACCTCGCAGGGGTGAGGGGATATGGGGTGTCCGGCTGTCCACAGCTCACCCACTGCTGTGGCAGAGGAGCTGGCTTCATCATGGTTCTACCTGCCCTTATCCAAACCAGTCTGGCAGCTCAAGGGAGACCTCCCATAGCCAACAGGTTTCCTGGTCTCCTGCGAATATCCTCCAGCGTTTGCTGAGAGACATTTCCCTCAGATCACTATTTCACATTCTGCCTTCTTTCCTTATGGCCCCGTTGATTGCATTGGAGGCAATCAAGCATCTCCAGAGCTGCTCACTTCACTTCCCCTCCCATGCTGTCCCCAAGCACTCGTGGCACCAGTGAAAGGGGAAATCCTGCCCTAAGGGTGCTTCATCCTCCTTTCCCTGTACTCCCTGATCTCAGGAAGAAAAAACCTTCAGGATGCCCAGGACAGAGAACAACCCATGCCTGGGGCTCTTGTGAGCCAGATCTGAGACACGCCAACCTCGCCTGCCACTTCGGTGCTCTCACCCCCAGGTAACACCACTGGTGAGTGACCAACAGCCTCAACCTCATGGGGCACACCTGTGCCGTGTCCCACTATCCCAGCACACACAGAGTCCATCACTGCAGCATCAGGCAGCAGAGCCCCCTCCCAGAGTGGAGCTGGTGCCCATTCCCCTGGGTTCCTGCCCTGGGGGACTCAACCAGCTCCGCTGCCAATATCAAAACATGGGTTTTTTTATTGATATCATTAATCTTGTGAAGCTTGTGGTGCAGGTGTTTTGCTAAGCCCCACCTGAGTGGCCCAAGGAGATGGAGCTGCCCCAGGGCCAACACTCGCCCTGTTGTAGCTGTGCCCAGGGAAGGGGAACAGAGCGGGGTGTCTGTGGCTGGCACAGGGGCTGGCTCCAGGCACATGTCCCTGACCCAGAGCACCCACAGCCAAGAGGTGGCACCAGGACAGTCACAGTCAGGGCAAATGGGGCATGTTTAATGGTACGCACTGGGAAACAACAGGGAAGGAGGAAAGGGCAGGTGGGCTTTATGCCAGCTGGGGACAGCAGGCAAGAACATCCCAAAGGTGGCTCTAAATGGCCTCAGTCTTGCTGGAATTGGACTGGAAGGGAGGGCTAGAGCTGGTCCCTGCTGGGACAAGTCACAGGAAGACCCAAAGCACATCTGAAAGGGGAATGGGAGACAGGAGCATGCTGTGCAACTCACCCAGAGACACGGGACCTGCACAGAGCCACTGCCTGCACCTCCCATAGCCAGAGCTGGGGTGACCTGGTGCAGAAATTAAACAGCAGGGAAATGAGAGACTCTGTTTTGAACCTGAGTCAGGGTGTTTTCCTTTCAGAAGGCAAAGGGAAGATGTTAGCAACAGAGGTGATCTCACTTCACAAACACCAGTCATCTGAGGGACTGGCAGTAATGGCTGGGCTCGAACCCCACAGAGTCTCCACACCAGCCTGGCAACTCCCTGCTGGGTCTCCAAGAGTCGCTTCGAGGGCCACAAAGAAATAAATTTCAAAAGCAAATCAAACAGGGGTGTGTGTGTACTCTAGCCGTACTTCTCCATAGCAGATTCGTCCACCTGCAGTCAGAGGAATGAGACATTTAGATCACTTTTTCAGTTCTGAGCAAATAGCACATCTAGCTCTCACAGAGAACATCCCTGAAGGCAAACAGGGATGGGGCTTGGCCGTATGGAGGACCCAAGGGGACCCACATGAGAGCAGATGGTCCTGTGGGCCACCCCATGGACCTTCCATGTCCTGTGACACTCCACGCTTGGGCACCATGTTGCCCCGAGACCCTGCCCACATGTTAACACAAGGTCACCCCTTTGGGTGGGGTTATCTGAAGAAGATTGAGGGGTTGGTGGTGCGTGGCGCTGAACCAGGGTGCTGTCACCGGGGCAGCATCGCCTGGGAGAGGTGCAGGGCGCTGCACATGGGGCAGGCTCAGGCATGACAGGGAGCAGACTGCTCCCCACGGGAGCGCCAAGGTAGAAGGAGAAGGGGTCAGCGCTCAGCCAGTTCAGCAGGAGAAGGTAAAAGCTAAGGTAATTATCTAATTAGCTAATCAAGGGTAGCCCACAAAAGGAGCAGGTGTGGGTGCAGTAGGGGCTGCATGTGGTGCTGTGTGCTGGGAACACGATGCAGGTTTGGGAAGATGTTCTCCAGTGAGGATTTTGCCTGGTCCCATTGGAGCTCATGGGCTGTGCCCCCCTCACCTGCCAGGCCTCCTCCCAGTGCTATCTTTCTGCTGCCCTAAAGTCTTTGCAGGGAGGATGTTGCCAACAAAATTGTTAAGCCCTTATGTGTGCCTTGCCTCAGGAATACCTAGTGTAAATTGAAGAAGTATTAACTTTTATTGGATGTTTTCAGCTGTACTATTTGTAGATACTAATACCTCTGCAAAGTATCTAGCAAAGCCTCTGTCCTGGCTCCCACCCTTGAACCTGCCTTGGTCCATGAGGTCTGTAGGACAGCAGACCAGTCCCGAGAAAGAGGGTGCTGGGAGAATGGGGGAGCCTGGTCCCCCTTGGATGGGGCAGCTCAGAGCCCTCCCCAGGCTTCTGGTTTTCTGAGGTTTCTGAGATTTTTCCCTCCCTCAGAGCTCCCACTAGGTTTCAGGGAGAGGGAGCAGATGGAGGAGCTCCCTTGAAACTAGAGTTTCTTCAAGCCATCAACCCCAGACCCAGCAGTGCCACATGCCCCCTGCCTGGGCACAGCCCCATCCCACCACAGCTCTGCTCCAAGTCCTGCCAGGCCTTCGGCACCCAGACGAGCTGTTTGCTCAAGGAAAGGGCTAGTGAAACTGGTTCTCCTGCTTTTGCACATCCACATTCCTCCAAAGAGGAACGTGGACACTCAGGACCCCAGGAAGTGGATGAAGGGCTCCGGTCACACTCATGGCTGTGAGGTGTATGGCTGCTGTGCAGGGAATAGGTGCAACTGCCCATGTTAAAAGGAACCAGTGCACCACAAACGCTACTTTCATGTTGAGAAAAGCACCACTGGGTGCAGTTGCCCATGCTACCGTGGCGTCCACAGGACAGCTTGGCCTCCAGCCCTCTGGGGCTGTGCCCATCTCAGGAGCAGGGCTTAGTCTGCCATGGGAGATGAGTTGCTGAGGGCTCAGGCAGCTCCAGAGCACCTTTGGAGTGAACATAGCTCCTTGAGGGACCAGATCCCTGAGACGGGGCCACAGACCATGGGTGGGACTGTGGGGCCACGTGTCCCTGTGATGGCACAGCCCCACCTGCCTGAGTGTGTCATCCCTCCCACCACATTCATGACAAGGTCTGTTGCTCTCCAAAGCTGCAGCGGTGGATGTGGAAGCATTGCAAAGCTTGCATTTGGTGTGTGGCCCCAGCTGCACCTCAGTTTCCTATGGGGACAAGCTCCAGGCTGGATGCAGACCTGGGGCACTTCCATCCATCCCTTCCTTCAGCAGCCCAGAAGATCCTGACACACACCATGGCCAGTGGCTGCGGTGTCCTAGCAAGGTCTTTCCTTCACTACCCTTGTGCTCACGTGGACCAGGGCCTTTCTCAGCAGGTCTTGCCCTAGGCTGGCTGATGGCAGCAGATTTGCCAAAGGGCTGAGCCCGGCAGAGACCAAAATTCCCTGGAAGACAGAAAGAGCAGCTCAGACAGCTCTGCTGCCTGGGATGAGCAGATGAAGTCACTGCAAGCCAAGGGAAATCACAGCTCCCTCCCAGATGGGAAATCATTTTCTGTCATTCTGACTTAAGAGGCAATTAAGATATTATCACGTAACCTCTGGAACTATTTATTTTCTACAGAAGGATCAGGAAATATAAGATAAAGAGTCACTCTGCCCAGGTTTGAAGGCAGGAGACAGAGGGTTTAGTCAGCTCTGGGTGTGCGCAGTCACCACGCAGTGCTGCGTGTCCTGATGGGACCGGGGCTGGTCAGTGCTACTCTGTCCTGTGAGTGGACAAATCCCCCTTGCTCAGGACAGCCCTGGCCCAGACGCTGTGCCATCAGCAGAGGGTTTCCAAACCTGGGAAGGCAGCAGACACCGATTTACCCCCTTCCAGCAAAGCCCTGTGAGTTCAAAGTTTGTGCGTTGTGTGGAGGTGGGAATGCAGGAAGTGGTGGCAGCCTCTGGGCATCCACCTCACCAGCACAGGAGAAACTACAAAGGACATTGCCGTGGGAGGAGAGACCAGCCTGGAGGTCTGAGCCCGGGCACAGGCATCCATGTTGGTGTGAGCTGCAGGTAGATGTGACCTGAGACAGAGCCCCCGGCGGCTGCTGCACCTCCCCAGGGCGGTACTTTCAGTGCGCACAGTGTGACCTCTGAAACCATCATCCCTCCAAAAACACTGTCCCTCCAGCCATGGGGAAAGGTGCCCTGGGAAGGTCGTCTGTAATGAGGGCTCCCCAGCAGGCATTTCTGTTCTGGCATGGCTGTGTTTGACGCAGCTGAGATAAGGTAGCTGGAACTGACTCCTTCCATGGAGATAGCCCTCCTGATCGCCCTGGCAGCCTCTTATCAGGGAGCTGAATCAGCAGGAAGCAGCTTCACTGTATTGCCCAGAGAGAGCACGTCCCTGTGTCCACCAGCCCTCCCGGTCCCAGGGCAGGGGTGCTGGACTCTGTGGCTGGGATGGGATACCCTGTGGTGCCGCTGAGCCTCAAAGGAAGGAAGGGGAGGATGCTGGCAGAGCAGTCCAGAGTCCTCCCCACTCCCCTGGCTCTCCTCTGGTCCGGTGTCTGCAGGGATCCCCAGCCCAGGAGCAGTTCAAGGCTGGGTCACACATAGGGAAAAGGTGACTGAAGTCATCTTGGCTTTCTTCACTTCTCCTGTCTCTTCTGGCAAAGCTCAACAAGTCCTGCTGAAACCCTCGCATCAGGGCCATCCTCTAATGTGATTGTCCTTCTCATTGTAATCAAACTTATTATCAAGGCACTTACCACTTTGTAATTTGGATACTGGAAACATCACTCTCACCTCTTATGGACCTTGTAGATACTAATGGTAATATTAAGACCAGTGAGAGCCAAGAGAGAAGAGAAATGTGTGTGTGTGTAAAAGCACAAAGAGGCAGGAAGACAAGGGTTAAAGGGAGAGGTGTGTGGTAATTGCTGCAGGGCTCCTATGTCTGATTTCATTCAAATGAGGAGGAGGAACTAATTGCCCGAAGATAAGGTGTCAGGAAGATGTCGGAACTGAGTCATAAATACACCTGTAAGATAAAAAAGAGAATTGATATTCGACAGTTTTGCCTAAGGCTGATGAGGTCTGAGACAAAATAATGGGAAAAAGATTGTCAAGCAGTATCCACTTCTAAGAGTATAAAAGGGCAAGTCCAAGGTGGAATCCTGTGGGCAGTGGAGGAGCCCAGAGCCACAGCAAGGACTCACAAGCAAGCTCCGAGGGATCCCAATCCATCAGACATGTCTGGGTGCTGCAAGGTCTGAGAGTGCCAGCAGGTGAGCTGACCTTACTTAACATCTTGCCAAATGAAATCACTGTCCCCTTCTACAATATCCTACCTCGAGGTCTTTTGCCCCGCTCTGTTTGGTGCAGTGTTCCTTTTGCTCCTCCTGGACCTGATCCTTCCCAGTAGCAGTGAGCTGGACCTGGATTTCCTGCAATTCCGTCACGGCTGTGCCAGGCTGCTGGGCAGCCATCCCCTCTTGCCTCCAGTACCCCGCTCTTTTATCCTAATATTGCTTTTCCCAGGGAAAGATGTGGTTATCCACCAGAATTTGAGTTATCCAGCTTGAGATAGTGTCAGCCTGGGGACAGTTTTTGGAACTGATGTCCTTGGAGCTCTCACTGACTAACATTGTTCCCACCTGGTGTGACCAACCATGTTTCTCCTGGGGTTGCAGGAGCATTCACCATGATGTTTGCTAACAAGAAGCACTTCACCACTGCCGTAGTTGGAGCAGTGGTCGCACTCTCCATCATTGCCCTGGTTCTCAGCCTGGTGAGGATTGAAGATGTTACCCTCCCAGCCACGGTCAAGGTCAGCCCAAAACCTGAGTACCACTGCAGAGATGGTGTTCAGACACAATGTCTTCGGGGTTTGGAGGTGAAGGAAGGTTTGATAGGACCTAGCTGGGTGGGTGTTTTCTTCCCATCTCAAAATGAGATACAACCTGGCCACCTCGAATTCAGGAAGGGAAGTATCCTCTGAAACTAGGCACTACCATTTGACATGTTTTGAGATTACCTGGAACAGAGGGGTAGGGCAAAGCCCTGCCCAACTCCCTCTGCCCTCCCAGGGCACAGCACCGCAGGGTAATATAACTCCACGTGGCCTTTGTTCCTGCCACCCCTCACCAACTTGTCCTAACCCACTAACAAGCATCATGGCTTCTCCCTGTCCCTCCCCTGCAGCTTGGCATCCCACTCCAGCTGCAGGAAGTGGGTTGGCACGGTTTTAGGGTGAGGTGGAGGGCTACATGGTGGAGAGGCATGCAGTTGGGTCCTCCTGGACTGGGGCTGGCATGGCCCTGCCAGTCTCTGCCCAGGCCAGGTGCAGCCATGGGGGTAGCAGAGAACACGAGATGGGAGAGTTGCTGTCCCCAAGGTAGGGCCAGTGTAGACACAAAAGGTATGTAACCAAGAAAGAAAATAAAAAAGCATAAGGAAACAACCCAGAAAATGTTTGTGTGAGCTGACATTACTGCAGGGACCTCTGGAGAGGGAAAGAACAGGTCACTCAGTTGCCATGAGAAATGCCCCTGCTGGGACAACGCACTGTCACTGCTCTGCTCTGCCATGGTGCAGAGAGCTGTGCCTTAGAGAGATGTTTTTTGGGGCATCCTCTGGCCCCACAACCCTTGCAGGACCATGGTCGGGCCAGGGGCAGGGTGCTGCTCCTTCCTCCAGTGTGATGTCTTGGTTTTCCCTTCCAGTATGGGATGGTGTTTGATGCAGGCTCGTCCCACACCTCTCTGTTTGTCTATCAGTGGGACTCAGACAAGGAGAACGACACTGGTGTGGTCAGCCAGACCTTGTCCTGTGACGTCCAGGGTCAGTATCCCCCTGCTGTGGGCTTGGTGCTGCCCTGCGTGTGTGGTGGGTGGGATGACCTGGCCCTTCCTCTTGTTGGTCTGTCCATGCTGGGGAGCTCTGTCCATCTGGTGGGGAGACTTGGCTGCAGGCAGGCTGGTCCCTGACACCCCACTGGCTTCACTCATGGTTGGAGGGCCCTCAGCACCATTTAGTGCCCACAGGTTTGGTGGGACTGAAGAACCTTGGTGTTGCACCAGATTTTCATTCCTCCACCTTGGACTGCTCCCAGCTGCCTTCCTCGCTGGGAAAGGTCCATAGAGCTGGAAACACATGGGAGACATGGGAAGCCATAGGAGAGGAACATAAGCATGGGTCAGCTAGGTCTCAGGGAGCCAGGGGACCCTGGAAAAGCACCCTTTGTTGCTGAGAAGTGACAGACATCACTTCCCTGTGGCCTCTTGCTCCCACATCCCTGTCGCCAGACCTTTCCACCAGCCTGTCCCAACCTGACTCTCTTCCAGGGCAAGGCATATCGAGCTACGCCAATGATCCCACAAAAGCCGGTGATTCCTTAAGGGAGTGCCTGGATAAAGCCCTGCAGGTTGTTCCTGCTGCGAAACAGAGGCATGTCCCAGCTTATCTCGGAGCAACGGCCGGCATGAGGCTACTGAGGTGAGGTACCACTGGGGTGTGGAGGTGACGGAGCAGCAGCCAAACTGCAAGCAGCCACTGCCAGGACACGGTGTCCTTGCTTGGGCTGCCAGGAGCTCCCAGCTCTCTCCCAGCTTCCCTGAGCAAGTGACTGGGGAGTGGGAAGAAGGCAGCCCAGTGGGGACACACAAGTGGCTGACCTGTCCTGAGTGACTAGCCCTGGGGCAGAGAAGCTGCTCAGAGGTGTCTGTTGGCATCCTGGGGCCCCACATCCCAGGATAGTGCTCCATGCCCAGTTCCAAGGAAGAAATGCTTCTCAGAGCTCTTTGTTTGCTCTTCTTTATTCCTTAAACACAAAGGAGTTGAGACACTACCAGGGGATGTGTCATCTGCCCAGATGGATGGGTGCTGATGGGGGAGCAGAGGAGAGGTAGGAGGCAACAGGGTGCTGCAGGACCTGCCCTTACCTTTCTCCAGCCCATATTAGCTCTCTTAAAATGTCAACCCTCATTTCATGGTTCTTGGTTTTATAGTTGTGGATATCTAACGTAATTTCTGTGCCCTGGCAATCTGAGCCATTCCCTGGTCATAGCCTGAAGGTTACTCACTTCAGAGAGCGAGCACATGCCAGCAGCCCTGAGATATCTTCTCCCGCCCAGAGGTCTGGAACCAGGCTGGTACCTTCCAACAAGACCCAGTGGAACTCAGCAGCCACTCCTGGCTTTGGTGCAGTCAAGGGGTGACGTTCAAACCCGGGGTTTGCAGCACAATCCCCTCTGGCCTCCAGCACTGTAGGTAGGAAAAGGGGACCTGGAAAACCTTATATGGCTGTGATTGACCTGCACTGGAGAGAAGAGATTGCTATTACAGAATCAGGAAATTGTCAGAGTTGGAAGGGAGCTCTAGAGATCATCCAGTCCCACTTCCCTGCTAAAGCAGGGTTGCCCCAAGCACAGCACTCAGGACTGCATCCATGCAGGGCTTGAAGGTCTCCAGAGAAAGGGACTCCACAACCTCATTGCTCCTAGATCTGTGATACCAAGCTGGGATTTACGACCAGCTTTGACAGTTATGTAGCAGGAGACATTATTCCTCACAAACTGCTTGTTGCAAATAACTGGAGTATGTAGAACTGGGGAAAAAAAACAGACTGTTTCCTTCTGTTTCCTCTTTAGTATTGATGTAGCTGGGTATGTGTCCTGACCTTTGAGTCCTCCTTAGGGCACAGAACAGCTCAGCAGCAGACCAAGTCCTAGCCGAAGTTGCTAAAACCATGCAAGAATATCCTGTGTCTTTCAAAGGGGCTCAGATCCTTACAGGAGAAGAGGAGGGGGCTTATGGCTGGATCACCATCAACTACCTGCTGGATTCCTTCACGAAGGTGGGAGAATGGTGAAACACCCACTCCTTTGCTAATACAGTTTTTCTGATTTTTCTTAAGCCAGCTTAACACGAAAGGAAAGGTCTGGGCTTTCAGAAGTGATCATGAGGAAGCAGGCAGTTATCCCCTGGCTTGCCTGCAGTGAAAGTGGGGGGAGAAATCAGGAATGGGGGTGTCTTTCTGAAGAGCTAAGCGCACATCTCAGCACCATGTGGATGCAGCACCTCTTGGGGCCCTGAAGCCCACCAGGGATTGTGTGCTCCTGCTGGGCTTTGTCTCGCTGCCCTGGGAAGGTCCATCTCATCTCCCTGTGATGCTGGGAGGCCCCAGGTTTGGTTCTTCATGCCAGTCTGAAGGAATCTTGAACCGAACCTCTTTCCTGCCACCCTCTGCCCCAGCAGTGCCACAGCTCAGAGTGGTGCTGAGACTATTGGGCTCCTGGACAGGAGGCTGGAAAGCTTCTGTCCTTCCCCTTGCTCTTCGGGGGTGGTGGCCCCACCAGCACTTTCTTCTGGGGAGCAGTGACTCAGAGCAGTGACTCAGAGCCACATGAGCACGTTGGTACCTCTTGACCATCAGATAGCTCAATCTCTGTTTTTTTCTGGCTCTGATAAATGGCCAGGCTGCTTGGACAGGGAAGGCAGTGGGGCTTCACATACAGAAACAGCTGAATTAAATACCTGGGGAATTTAGTAACAAAACTTCAGTGGGATGAGAATTTTGCTCAGGACAAGTAAGTCCAGCTGTGTACTACTCCTCTCCCTCTCCTGTCTCCCCTTGACAGTACTGCCCCAAAGCACACGCCTGGGTTCGTCCAGAGGCGGCCAAGATTTTTGGGGCACTGGATCTTGGAGGAGCATCCACTCAAATCAGCTTTATGCCTGGAAGTTCAGTAATAAAGTGGAATGAGACCTCCAAGTTCACACTGTATGGCTATAACTACAGCATCTACAGACACAGCTACCTCTGCTATGGACAGGATGAGATGCAGAAGCGACTGGCCAAGCAATTAATTGTGGTGAGAAGGGAACTGGGGTGGGTAATTGGTCTCTGCTCTCTCATGATAGCAACCACAGTTTTGTTAATGCACAAAATAAGAACAGGCAACGCTCTTCCAGAGAGGCATCAGCAGGGACTGAGAGCAGGTACAGAATCTGTGGAGCACGGGTAGGCAGATGTGGAAAGGAGCATGGGAAGCATCAGAAGGGACAGCTCAGGAAAGACCTTCTGTGTACAACAGCTGACTTACAGGGTGTAGAAAAGGCAGGATGAAGCTCTTAGAGATGCAAAGTGACAGGACAAGAAGGAACAGGCTCCATCTGGAACATATGAGTTTCCAAACAGATGCAGGGGAAAAGTTTTTAAAAAAAAAGGGTGGTCAAATATCAGAATAGGACCCAGAAATGCTGTGGAGTCACCATCCTTGGAGATATCCAAAACTTGACGTGACAAGGCTCTGATCAACCCGATCTGGTTGCTCATGTTTTAAAGGAGGGGGTTGGCACAGGGATCCTATAGCTTTCCCCAAACCTCAACTACCCTGTAAATGCATGCAGCTGAGAAAAGTGAACCAGAGATCTTTCTCACACCATTTTTTGGAAGGTCAGAGGGGAAGATGGTCTTCATGGAGCTGTCTTTTGCCAGGAGAAGCAGCCTTAGTGAGCCGGAAGGGTTTGCTCGTGCTGCACAGCCAGGAAGGTCACAGGTGGTATCTCTGGCTGGCCTGGGTCTAGAGACAGAGCGAGAGCTGGGGTGGAGAGGGCTTTGCATGCCCCAAAATCACGCTCCTGCTGACCAGGGGAGAGATATGCTGGGTCCCTGAAACTGATCTGCCTCCATGGGAGAGGGAATGAGACAAAGCAGAGTGAGAACTGATGTTGAGCTCAGGCTGGGACTGCAGATGGTTAACAAGACCAGGATTAAACGGCAGGAGGTTCTTTCCATGCTGAGGAGCCTGTACCCATGGCTTTGCAGGGAGCGTTGGGTGAACCCTGCTGCCCAGCAATTCCAGCAAGAGGGCTTGGAGGAGGCTGCAGCCTGCGATTTTACTGTTCCCAGGAGTCGTCCTCCAGCACCCGAGTCTATCACCCCTGCTACCCAAAGGGCTACACTGAAACCATCTCCCTGGCTTCCTTCCGCACCAGCCCCTGCACCAACTCCGGTGACACATGGCTGATCCTGGATGACAGGAACGTGACCCTGGAGGGCCAGGGCAATGTCAGCGGGTGCCTGGCTGCCATCAAGAAGCTGTTCAACTTCTCGGCCTGTGGCCAGAGCCAGGACTGTACCTTTGACGGCATCTACCAGCCCCCAGTCAGCGGGCAGTTCATTGTAAGGCAAATCCCATCCTCCCACCTCCCAGGCAGAGTGTGTGTCCCTGTGTTGTGGTGTCCCTGTGTGCCCCTTGGCACTGTCACCTCCCCATAGTAGAATGGGGGCAAGAAGCTCCCAAATTACCAGGGCACACAAGGGATTGCTGCCGTCTGGTTTTCCTGCCAGCTCTCCAAACGGGAGCACGTTAATAAAACAGGTGCTTAGTCAAAAACCAAGTTTTCAGTAAAAAGACACCAGCATAGCCAGTGGCTTTCAGGCAAGGCCCTGCCTGTGCACTGTGAGCTGCTGCAGCCACCAGGAACCCACAGCCCAGTCCATCATCTCTGCTGGGGCAGTGCCCTGGGACTGCATAAGGGTGGGACAAACCCAGTGAAGGACAAACCCTACCTCCTGCTCCAGGGAATGTGGGGGCAGCCACCTGGGCAGGAGGGGGGGTCCCCACTGTAACTAAACAGCATTTTCTGCCTCTTGTCTTTCAGGCCTTCTCTGCCTTTTACTATAACTTCAAGTTTCTCAACCTGACCGAGGGGCAGTCGCTGGCCACTGTCAGGGAGACCACTGAGCATTTCTGCACAAGAACCTGGGAAGACGTACGTTCCCCATGATGGAAGGCTGTGGGGAAGCTTCACAAGTGAAAGGGTCCTGGGGCAGGGGTAGAGGAGTGGTAGAGCCAAGACCATCCTGCACCCTCCCTTGGGGGCCCTCCTTGCTCATACAACATTGGGAAAGGGGCAGCCAGGGCAGGTTAAGGCAGCAAGATCTCCCCTCCCACAGAGGAACTGGAGATGGAGGTGGGTCTATAGGACTGGAGGATGGTGAGAGGAGAGCCAGCTTCTGGGACCATTCTGGAGATGAGTCAATTGGGGATGGATAAGGCCAAGAGATGTGCTACAACCACCACAGGGCAGAGAGAAGGAGCCCCTTGCATGAGGAGTCTGAGATGGGAGAACCTGGGTCTCTGTTTCCATGTGGAGTGTAAATCCTTAAAGGAGTTGCGTTGTGTGGACAGGTCCAAAATACCTGCTTGGTCCATAAGTCTGTTTCTGGATGGTGGTGACTGCAGAGCCATTACCCCTTGCACAGCAGTTGTTAGGGCATTGTCCTTGCATGGAAATTGCCTGCAAATAACTTCCCTTCCTCCCCAAACATGTCCCCATCCCAGCTCTCTTCTAGCTACCCAGAAGAGAACCCTGAGCGACTGCCTAAATACTGCGGCAATGCCAACTACATCCTCACACTCCTCCTCGATGCCTACAAGTTCAATGAGACCAGCTGGAACAACATCTTCTTCCAGATGAAGGTAGGCAGCAACCCCAGCCTGCAAGCAGGATTGGAGGTGGCACCGGGGAAAAGAGCCAGTTCCTCATGTTGTGGTGGTGTGAGAGCCATGGTCCAGAAAGCCCTGCTTGCCCCACATCCCAGCATGGCACTGGGAATGGGGCCAGCTACTGCACCCCATTTGGGCTGTGCAGGAGTAGGTGGTCCTGCATCTTCAGCGTTGGCATTCCTGCAGGGCTAACACGTCCTCCCCTCTCTCCTCGGGCAGGTGGAGAGCACCAGTGTGGGCTGGACGCTGGGGTACATGCTGAACCTCACCAACATGATCTCAGCGGAGGCTCCAGCATGGGTGAAGGGGCACGTTCCTTCCTTGTGGGCTGCAGCCGTTGCCTTCATTGTCCTCATCCTTGTCCTGGGGCTTGCTGCCCTGCTCCTGCTCTTATGGGTGTAGGGCCTGGATGTGTTTGGGAGCATGGCAGGAGCACATCAGGACTGGGTACTGTCTGTTCTGCGGTGTACTGCACTTCTGCCAGTGGGACTGGCAGCCTGAGGCCTGCTCAACAATGCTGAGCATCTTAACCTCTACAGCACTGAAGAACCAAGGTCTGGCTTCCCATGCGACCGCCCCCAACATACAGAGAGGTTTCCAGAGGATCTCTGCTCCTGAGGAGACCTGTTAAGCACCACAGGAACCTCGTCTGTGCCCATCTGCCTCCTTACACCTCTAAGGCTGTTACATCTGGCCTCCATCCCACCGGCCGGCACATGGGGTGTGGAGAGCTGATCTGGCCACGGAAGAGCTCCCCAAGTGCCAGACTGTTAGTGCGCGGCTGCAGGCACTTGGTGACAGGGTGCTTCATATGATGCTGGGTCTGACCATGGTTACCAACAGCCAGGCAAGTCCTTCTGGGTCTGCCAGCATGAGGGCAAGCAAGGCTCTGCAGCACTCAGCTGATTCTCCTGAGGTAGTATCCTTTGGGCTTATCTGATGGTCTTGGAGATAGAAGGCAAATTGAGTACCCAAACTCAGAAGTGTGGTCCATGCCTTCCCAGAGGGTCCATCTCATCTCATCTCATCTCATCTCATCTCATCTCATCTCATCTCATCTCATCTCATCTCATCTCATCTCATCTCATCTCATCTCATCTCATCTCATCTCATCTCATCTCTTCCTTTTCTTCTGGCATAAAGGAATTGTAGTTCTGAGTGTCTTCCTGGAGACCAGATTGTCCCACCAGGAGATGGCTGGGACGCTGTAGGTATCAGACTCTCCAGCAGGCTGTGGGTCCTGCCCTGACCCTGCACACATGGCTGAGCTGCGTCCTGCCCATGACTGAGCCCTTGCCTTTGCCTTTGCCTTTGGTTCTACTCGTTCATTATTTGCCCCGCGGATGACTCACTGTGTTATTTGCCTCCAGCAGCAAGGAGATGACCTTTGGAGTCCCCACAGAAAGGCAAGCGTCTCACCACTCTCGTCATCCAAATAAACATGGTCAAGGGCAGCAAATGGGGAAATGCCTGTTCCTTTACACTTATGATTTTATTGTTTCCGTCTCCCAGGTAAGGAAGGGCTGGTGGTGACGAAAGGGGCTCAGGGGAGAGTCAGCATCGCTCAGTGCTACAGGAGATGCCCTGGAGACCTCACCACCTCTTGGAGGGGAGCCAGCAGGGCATGAGGACAGGCTTTTCCTTCTGAAAGCTGAGGTGTCTCCTCACCCATCCACTGGTTGCCAGTGGAACTCCCCAAAAATGTAAGGAGGTCCCCAGGAGCTGCCCCTGACACGTCCCTACAGCATTCCTACATCACCCTGTGTGATCACCTTATGTAGGAGAGCAGGGGGCTGGTCCCAACCGCCTCCTCACAAGGCTTCCAGTCCTGAGCAGAGCCCCAGTCCCATCTACTGGTCCAGTTTCCCTCCGTAGCCCCATTGCCTCTGCCCCCCTGGCTGCTGCAGAGCACAGCAGAATAGAACAGAACAGAATAGGAATAGAATAGAACAGAAATTTTCAGTTGGACCTACAATGATCACCTAGTCCAACTGCCTGATCACTTCAGTGCTGACCCAAAGGTAAAGCATGTTGCTAAGGGCATTGTCCAAATGCCTCTTAAACCCTTAGAGGCCTGGGGCCTTGACCATTTCTCTAGGAAATCAGGTTCCAGTGTTTGTCCACCCTCTTGGTGGCCACAGGCGATGCAGGCTCTTGTCCCGGGATGGGACAGGCCATATCTGCCCCACAGGTGGTATCTGCTGCAGGCTGTAACCACCCCTGTGATGATCCCATGGCTGCTGGGCACCCCTTTCTTCTTCCCTGACCCACTGGTTCTATCATCTTTAGCCATCCAACATCACTGTGTTACTGTGGTCCCCATGCCCCCAGCACTGAGCCTCTGCCCCGCACGGCAATCCCCTCCCTCCCAAAGCATCTCCACCCACCAGCGAGGGGAAAGGAAACCCAGAGAGCACAGAGCTACAGGCAGGATTTTATAAAGCCTGTGCTGGATTTAGGTCTCCAGGCCAGGACACAGGTGCCCCACATCACAAGGTCACAGCTCCTGGACATATTGGGGTGATTCCTCACTCTCCAGCTCCTTATACGAGAGCGACAGAAGGACTAAGTGCCTTCAACAGCCTCTGGAGCCAGTGCTGCTACAGACTCTCATACCCAAAGGAGTTTCTCTGGCAGCATATGGCCGTGAGCAGGCAGAAGATGAGGATGAGCATGATGGCAAGTGAAACCGTGGCTACTATCCAGCTGGTTCTCTGGAGCCCTATGACTCTCGGGGGAGTCTCTGAGGGAATCATGTTGGTGAGATTGAGCATATAGCCCAGAGTCCAGCCCACATCTGCATTAGAGACCTGTGCAGACAGAGAAGGAAGAGGGATGTGAAAGGCTGTACAGTACCCTACCAACCAGAGAGCTAGAGAAGACCCTTCCTATTGCACCCCCAGGTCCTGCTCCACAGCCACCATCCCTGTGCACACCTTGGGCTGCAGACACCCGCTAGTGAGACAAGCTGGGGGACAGCACAAACGGCCCCATGTCCCAGCAGGTACCTGTGAGCGTAACCCAGGATCTGCCCTGGCATGGCAGTCACCAAGCAGGGCAGCACAGGGGAAAGGTGGATGTGAGCCATGTCACAGCGCACAGCGTGGATGATAGGGGGGTCTGGGCACTTTCCTACCTGCTGGGTGAAGTGGATATTAAACCACGTTTTGTTGTCGAATTTGTAGCCCTGGAGGAGAAGGGTGAGGGTGTAGGAGGCAGCTGCGCAGGCATCACGGAGCCGGGTCCGGTTCATGGTAGGGAACTCCTTCTGCACCTTTGGAGATGGAAGAGCTGGAGGGGCTGTGGGGAAGAGCCCCACAGCACAGCTGGGAGCAAAGACCCAGGAACACCTGGGCTCAGAGGGCAAGGATGACCCAGGAGGCTGCAGGCTGCTCTCCCATCTCTCTCCCTGTCCAGAGATCTTTGTGCTGCTCCCAGGTCCCTTCCGGCACAGCAGAGGAAGGCTGCAGATCAGCCCTCTGGCTGCCTAATGCCCAGGAGAAACGTGGGGCTGGCATCTCCTAGGCAGGATCTCACCTTCTCCCAGCTGCTGTTGCAGAACTGCTCGATGGTGGCATTGACCAAGCTCAGGGACTGCCCTCCAGTCAGGTTCAGAAAGTGAAGGTTGTGATAAAACCCTGAAAAGGCCTGGGGGTGTAAGACCAAAGATGACAGGTAAGTGGAACACCCAGGCGACTACCATCCCCTGCCCCTCCCTCTGGGTGCTCTGCAGAGGTCCCTACGGCCACCTCTCAGCATGGAAGGGTGGTTGATGCCTGCTGACCTGCTGGGAGGGAGCCCGGGGACTGCTCCCCCCACCAAAGAAGCTGGTGCTGTGACAACAGAGGTCTGGGTCTGCCTGGCACAACGGTGAACACCCTGCGTGTCCCCATCGCAGCCCCACACCAGATTTTGGGGCTGGTGCTATTCAGACTTTTGTCCCACAGCAGCTTACCAGGGGTTGTGCCCAGTCTCTGGTGCCCCCCACAGCCCCACCACAACTAGCTCAGACTTTGTCCTTGGAACAGGTTCTTCCTGTCTCCCTCAGGACGGGGCTGGGACATCACAGGAGGCACAAACCACCTCCCAGCACAGGAGAAGAGCTTTGCAGATGGGACCAGCTCTAAGGTTCCCCTCCCTCCTCACCCCTTCCCACAGCCAGTGACAGAGAAGACTCCCACCCTCCATCCTCCCCCACCACAGCCATGGGGACAAGGCTCTTACAAAGAACTGGCCCCGCACGGGCGGTTGATAGACCCCGTTGAACCCGCACGTCCTGTTGGCCTCACAGCTGGAGTTGAAGAGTTTCCGGATGGCGGTCCTGCACGCTGCTGGGTCCCCTGTCCCTGTCACCGTCAGGACCTGGGCAGGGCTGGCTGTGCTTGGTGCATGGACACAGGGACTGTTGTAGAGGTCTGCTACGGTGACGTTCTCCTGGTACCCCGTGGGGTAGCAGGGGTGGGATATCTGCTGGGGAGTCAGGCTGCCCCGGAGAGAGTGGGAGCTGTTAGCATTGCCCTGGCACGGAGGATGAGGATGGAAAGGAGAGAAACAGCCCACAGTCAGCGCCTGTTCCCACACCCAGATGCAGGACACTAGTGTGCTGACCCTACCACCCATGGGGGCTCGTACACGGGGTGCAGGCACAGAATTGTGGTGACAAGTGTGGGATAACCCTGCTGTAGTCAGGGACCAGCTACAGTGACAGTCACATGCTCAAGGCCTTGGGGGTTTGCACCCTCTGCTAAGTGTGGACCCTTTTTGTCCCCACTCTTCCTTTGTAGGGTCATCAGACTCAAGGAAGAGCTGAGGCAGAGAAGCCATTTAAGCAAAACCAAAACAGACACTGATTTCTCTTCCAACATGCTCTGGACATGGTCTTTGCCCATTCCAACCGGCATGAGCTGCTGTTGAGCCCTCACCCCACAGCCAAGCTACGGACATGAGGGTCCATAGGGTCCTTGTTCAGCAATACCTTCTACCTTCACTCTCCCATGTCCAATACCTACTGGTGACAACCAGCGTGTTCATACCCATAAACCTAATTTATTGCCATATTGGTGCTAAAAAATCTCTCCGGGTCTTCCTCAACCTCCCAGTACCCAGCAGGTTCCCTCCTCCAGGGCCAGGTCCTTCCAGATCCCTGTGATAGAGGTGGGGCTGACACAGCCCCTTCATCAGTACACGGATGAAGATCCAGTGGGCATGATGGCCGTGCGACAAGGGGTCCTGGGCTCCCATCCTGGCAGCCCCTGTGGTCAGGATTCCTGCTTTGGGGTCATGCTTTGGGGTGTCCATCTCTATTTCAGCTCAATCCTGCCCTGCTGATGGGACACCCCTGGGATGGCTCCAGTCCTCATTGGGTTTGCACAAAGGCACCAAGCCTGGTGGCCATCACAACCAGTGGCTCCTGCCTGCCCAGCTCAGTGAGATCAGGGCTCAGGATGCAGCAGAGAAGCACAAGACTGGAGGCAGTTACCTGGTGTAAGGCTGCCATGAGCATCTTCAGGGCTTGCTTTTGCCCGTAGCAGAGGTAACTGTGGGTGTAAATGGAGTAGTTGGTCCCGTACAGCCTGAGGACGGCTCTCGTGCTGTTGTCATCTATGGTGGTCCCAGGAAGGAACGTGATCTGGGTTGAAGCCCCACCGAGGTCCAGAGCTCCCACCACATCCTCTGCTGGAGGGTGAATCCAATCACCTGAAAAGGACCACTGCCCAGCACTGGGAGTTACCCACGAGGACCCGGCAATGGGCAACCACAGGGGTATCAGGTCCCCAGCCCATCACAGCAGAGCAGGGAGCGGGGACCCCCTTTGCCCACCCCCCAGCCTGCACCTTGATGAGCGTCTCCAGCAGGTAGTTGACAGTGATCCAGCCGAAGGAGCCCTCCTCATTCCCCGTCAGGATCCGAGCTCCACGGAAGTCCACGGGGTACTCACCAATGGTCTTGGAGACCTCGGCAAAGACCTGCTTGGCCTTGGTGCTGTTCTGCTCCCTGCCAGGGAAGGAGAGAAATGCCCTGCGGAGGAGGAGGCAACAGCTGGGCAGCTTTGGGAGCAGGGCAACGGCAAGAGGCTGTCGCCTTCTGCAAAGCACCGGGGCTGCTCAGAAGCAGGGCAGAGCCCCGGACCCCTCGGCTGGGTGTTGGGAGTCCCCTGGCAATGCAGCCTGCGGGCTCTGCCTCAGCGTGCGGGAAGGTCAGGGATGCTCTGGCAGAGGAGGCTCATCCACCGGTAGGGATGCTGCCAGGATGGGGCTGGGGTGGGATGGGGGGTTCCCTGGGCACGGCCAGCCCTTGGACACCCTGGGGGACTGCAGACACGGGTGCTCTGCCATCACCATGGACTGCCCGGGCAGCAGACCACCGTAGCCCCAGCCCCCATGACCCCAGCCCTCCATGCCCCAAGGCCCCCACATCCTCAGCCCACCAGAACCCCATTCTCTCGTGCCCCGGGGCCCCGTCCCAGCTCCTGCACCCGCCACCATGCAGAAACGCCCACTGGGGAAGGGGTGGCAGGTGGTGGCTCCGGGCAGAACCGGTACCTCAGCAGCCGCATGCCCGCTGTGGCCCCCAGGTAGGTAGGGGTGTCCCGCTGCTGCTCTGCTGGGACAATCTGCATGGCCTTCTCCAGGCAGGGCTTCAGGCTGGCTCCAGCTCCAGCGGGGTTGTCTGCGTAGCTGGAGATGCCGGGTCCTGCAAGAGGGCACCCCGTGAGGAGCGAGCTCAGGGCCATCTCGGAGGGACAGGACACCAGGGGATGCATCCACCCAGTCCCCAGGCCCAGGGAGTTCTCTGGACCTCCTTGGCAACACCCAGATGTCCCCGTCACAGCCCAAAACCCTGCTGTGTTTGGTGCCGTACAGACACCAACATGGAAACTGCTGACCCAAAGAGCAGTCCAAGAAGCTGTGTGTTATGGAAGGAGCTCTGAAAAGATGTTGTGGGAAGAAGAGCCAAGGAAGCGGCTGCATGGGAGAAGGAGCACATCCAGCATTCCAGGCTGCCAGCTGACCCACAACCGCTGGCTACAAGACTGGACTGGCTCCAGGAACCATGCTAACTGGAGGCCAAATTCCTTACCCTCCTCCGGATCCCCCAGTTACTGTAGGGCTCCCTGAGATGCAAACTATTGCCCCTAACACTTCACTTCGATTCTTTCCCCAGGCCACCTTTCTTTGGCCCAGTGCAGGCTGGAAGACTCAGGTCACCAGTGATGCTGTGAGAGCCTGGGACAGCAATCCATGAGGCTGGGAGACAGGGATGGACACATCTCACCACACACTCACCGGACACAGTGCAGGCCTCCACCTGGGAGACGATGCCGGTGCCGTTCTCCTTGCCCGTGGGCCACCGGTAGATGTAGAGAGCCGTGTGCGTGGAGCCAGCGTCAAACACCAGACCGTACTGGGTGAGGCAGAGGGGACACGGGGTCACAGCTTGGGACTTCACCAGGTGCTATGGTGGGCTCTGAGAACTTCTGCTCTCACTTCCCATGTGTGAACGTAAGCAGCATGGGTTTGCACATCCAACCACCCTTCAGCACCTTTAGCACCCTCTGCACCCCTAACCCCCGTGATCTACCCACTCAGGGGAGTTACAGCCCCGAAAGGGAAGGTGTGCAGTTCTGCAGGGTGGTTTGCAGAGCATGCAGGCATGTCCCAAAGCGCTCAGGCTGCCAAAGCTGCTCCCAGAGCTTGGGGAGTGGCAAATCTCACGAACCCTGACTGTTTTTCAACATTCAGCCAGCAGCAAGCAACGGGAGAGAGAAATAAACCCAGCATGTGACCTGCACATCTGAAAACAGAGAAGAAAAAGTGTCTTGCGGTGGCAGATGGAGCAGTCCCGGGAGAGGAGGCTGCTTCTCTCCCCCATCCTTAACAAGAAGCCAGGACTGTGGTTTGAGGAGGGTGTTTGATCTGCCCAGCACTACATTGGTTAGGTTGAGCCCTGAAAAGCTGGGCTGGTTATAGGAAGACATGCAAGCGGAGAGGAAGGCGGATCTGATGGAAGGATGAGAGGTGGAAAGGGGCGGGTGGTCACTCACGTACTCCCTCAGGTCCCACTGGGCACCTACTTTGTTCCTCGCAGGAAGGGCAGCATCCTTCACCGGCGTCAGGACCAGGAGGAAGACAGCCAGCCCCAGCACTCCCAGCACGGCCGCTGAGCCCCAGCCCAGTGCCCTGAGCAGGCACCTCTGCATCCCCAGGCCAGGCTGTGGGGAGGAATGGTCTTCACAAGGGCAGCCCCAACCCACCTACCCCATCCCTCCCACTCCTCCTGGCGTCCCAGCAGCTTGGGAACCCCACATCCCTTAAATGTCCCCTGGGACACGGAGCAGCCAGGTGTGGGCACCACGGACCTGCCCTGTGGCAGGCAGCAGAGCAATGCCCTGGGATGGGGGCACAGTCGCAGGGAGCCCTCACCATGCCTGCGCCAGGATCCCTGCCCCTTCCTCGGCTGGGGGTGCACCGAGCCCGGCAGAGCCCGTTGCTGGCCCTGCCTTAACGCCCCGGGCACGGCCTGAGGGCAGCCCTGCCTGCACAGCCCTGCCTGTGTGGCTGCCCCCCCCGACGCTCCCCCCT
>VXBW01007087.1:405022-476810 GCA_013400375.1 Thinocorus orbignyianus
TGACCCTGCCGGCCCCGCTGCCTGCACCCCTGCCTGCACCCCTGCCCGCAGCCCTGCCTGCACCACCAGGTCTCTGGTCGAGGGGGAGAGGTCACTGGCCGTGGGGACAGATGGGTCCCTGGCATGGGAACAGACAGGACCCTGGCCATGGGGATAGGGCCCTAGACCTGGGGACAGGTCCCTGGACATGAGGACAGATCGCTGGCCGTCGGGATGCGGATCCCTGCCTGGGGAGGGGTGCCGGTGGGAACCCAGCTGTGGGGACAAATCCTTGATTGTTGGGACAAGGGAGTCCCTGGCTGTGGGGGTAGGCAGGACCCTGGCCATGGGGATGGGACCCTGGCCATGGGGATAGATGGGTCCCTGGCTGTGGGAACAGGTACCTGGCATGGGGACAGGTGAGATCATGGCCATGGGAATGAGTCCCTGGATGTGGGGATGGGTCCCTGGCTGTGGGGACAGATGAATCCCTGGCCATGGGGGTAGGTGCTTGGTCATGGAGACAAATGGGTCCCTGGCCGTGGGGACAGGTCTCCACCTGCCGGGTCCCTTTTGTGTCTGTCCTGAGCCCCTCTGCCAGCTGTCTCTGCCTGCAGTGGGGCAGCGCGGGGTACAGCACAGACAGGGGACAGCAGGGCTGATGCGTGGCCCATGCTTTGCCTCGCAGTGTCCATGCAGCAGGGCTGGAGCAGGGACATCATGAGGTCAGCCCGCTCCCTGAGACCCTGCTGGGCAGCACAGCCCCCCACACCACCCCCACGAGTGGAGGTCCCCTAGGCAGAGCTGCTCCCCTGGCAGTGAAGTGGTTAACACCAGGCACTATTCCCACCCCAGCTCTCCAGCCTTAGCCCTGCTGCTGCCTCCTGGACAAGCCCTCTCCTGGGCAGGTTGTTGGTCCGGGGCCAAGGGGACGGCCATACCAGGCACTCGGGGCAGCCTTTGTCCCAAGAGCCACCCGCCAGATAGGCGCTGACACTGGACGAAGGTGCCTGGAGCAGCTTTGGGTGAGCCAGAGGCAGGGGAGGGGGCTGGGGTGCCCCTCCATGGAGCTGTGCTCCCGGGAGCCATGGTGGGTTCAGCTCTGGCCAGCAGCAAGGCCGGGTGCTGGGGTAAACACGGTCCACCGGCTGGAGGAGCAGGAGGGAGAGGGCTGGGGTGGCCACTCGCTGCACCAGGTGCCCATGGTGTTGGGGGGAGAGGGGCATGGAGGGGACATGGAGGGGCATGGAGGGCACTGTTGAGCACTGGTGGGAGAGGTGGGAGGTGGGGGACCGCTGTCCCTGGCAGAGATGCTCCCGGCACACGTGTCCACCCTCTGTCTTAGAATTTTAAGAGACCTTTTGACTTTCAAATCTCTAATGTGCATGGTGGGGAAGTCAACTACCCATTGTCCTGAGAAACAGACAGTTTAGACCCAGCTGTGCTGCTGAGCAGTTCCTCCTGAATGTTCTGGCCCCCTCTGTCTCTCCCCGTGGGGGGCACTGCAAGGTGAGGGACATCCCGGGGGTGTTTGTGGGGTGTTTTGGGGTGCCCAGTCATACACAAACAAGTGCAGCGATGGTCCAAGCGTCCTGCGCAGCTGTCAACTTTCCACACGTTGAAATATACAGGTGCTGCTCCTCGTGGTGCTGGGCACAACGTGCCTCTTTTTTAGCTCTGGAGGCATCACCAGCACCTCCCCGTCTGGGCTGCTCACCTGAACCCACGTATGGTAGTGGGCATCAGTGCCCGCCAGTCCCCAGTGCCGCTGGGCAGATGGACCAGCTTCTCACACGCCTCTCGCCTTGTTTGCCACCCCCTGGGACCCCTGCTCTCCTCCCCGGGCACCACTGGCTCTGTGCTGCCTTGGGATGTTGCCTCCTGCTCAGCCAAACTGGAAATTAGTCTCCACCAGAGCAACTGGACCCCCGTTCCCACCCACTCCCACTTGCAGGACAGTGCCATTCATCACCATTTCATATCGCCCCATTGCACAGCGCCTGGGACAGAATTTTCCAGGATGGGGCTGGGCTGGGGACTTTTGCTCTTACTGTGTTACCTGGAACAGGGGAATCACATCCACACAACAGTTTTATCTGGGCAAATTCTAGCAGGGCTGGTAAGATGGGAGATATGACAATACTGCTGCCTCTGTGTGATTTCTTCTGGCCCTCCCCATGAAACAGGGGAGGGCTGTTGGCTGTAGGATAAGATCTGTAAGGTCAGATAAGGGTTTCCCATAGTCATGTGTCCCATGACATGGGCCAGAAAAACAGTTACTGTCCATTATTATACATCTCCTGTCATGTAGGAGCATGGTCACCTGTGTTCATCACCAGAGATGCTGACTCCAAAGCAGGAATTGGCATCTCCTTTGACATTGCCAAAGCTCTTTCCTCTCCTTTTCCAGCCACTGACCTGCCCTGGTGAAAGGGAAAGGGAATTTCTTGGTGTTTTTTTGTACTTGCAGGAGAATTGTGTAGCCAAATGACAGCTCTCAGGTGCCACCTCAAAGCTCTGCTTGGGTTGAAGGGCTTCTCCTAGGCTGTGCCCAGGGCTCTCAGGGCATCCACCCTGCAGCTGGGGTCTGGCTGCAGCCTAACACCATGGAGGGAGGGCAGTCTGGCTCCCCGTGGGGACACTGCTGGTGGCACGGAACAGGGCAGTGCAGGAGGAAGGAAGAGCTGTGCGTGTAGAAAGCCACATCTGGACCAGCTGTGGGGTGCTGCAAAGGGGGACGTGTCACCTGCTGTGTGCTGAGGTCATTGCAGAGAACCAGCTCATTTGGCTTTGCTTTTCTGCTGCAATTTCTTACTGATGCCTCAGGGCTGACTCTGCCAGGAGCTGAGCTCCAGCTGGACAAGCAGGAGGCACAGGACCTGCTCTGGTCCCCTGGGGGGATCCTTCACACCCCGCTGGCATTGCCCATCTGTGGCTGTCAGTGTGCCAGCTTGGCTACAGGGCTGTGTACCCAGACTGGCAGCAGCTTTCTGCCTCTGCCCTTCTGCTTGCCCTTGGGGCTGCAGGAGAGCCTTGGTGACCACCTGCAGGCACAAACACTGTCCCTGCGCCTCTGCTTACCTGCTGTGGCATCATCAAGAGCCGAGGAGAGCTGGGTCAGGGAAGAGACGTGGCTGGAGATGCTGTTTCCCTGCTGAGAGCAGAGAGGACCCTCTCGAGGTCAATCTGGACCTGTTGGGGAGCAGATGTGACCTGATGGTCCCAAGTCAGGTTTCGTGATGGGTTTTGCAAGGGTGGAGGGTACAATGGCAGCATGTGGGTGGCAGAGAGATGTGGCTCTGCACCCCGGAGGGGATGGCCACACTGTTGAGTTGCTGACCTGCCCTCCAGCTGGTAGCTGGCGCAGGGCAGAGTGCTGGAGCCCCATCTGCATGAGAAGAGGGACCTGAAAGGTTAAAAAGGCAGGGCTGAAAAAGCTGTGCTGACAATCCCCTGGAGAGGGAATGCTCACAAGGAGAGGGTGTCTCAGCCCCAGAATGGCCAAGAGCCTCCCACCAGAGCAGCCATGCACTGGAGAATGGCTTCAAGCCCTTGTTAGGGGAGGGGAAAGTCCCACCTGATGGGTTTATCCATCCATGAGGTTTGCGTTTCAAAACTGGCTTTGCCAATGCAGAGGCATGAGCTGGGGGTTGGGGCTGCTCTTGCAGGTTGGAGGAGGAATGGACTACAAAGCCAAGGCCATTACGGGTCTCCTGGCAGCCGCCTGTGTCTTCAGCATCATTGCCCTCATTCTGAGTGTCGTGAATGTGAAGGACGTGTTTCTGCCCCCCAGCACCAAGGTAGGGTCCTTGGGAAGAGCGTAGTTGCCCCCATGGGTGCTGGCTGCCCCTTGATCTCCCCAGGTTTCAGGCAGGCTGGGCTGTTTGTCACTGTGATGGGGACAAACTCCTGCACAGGCTGTCATGCCAGGTAGGTCTGGCAGAGTGTGGTCACGGGCTTTTCATTGCAGGGCATTGCCAGCTCAAAGGGTTTGTGGCAGAGTCTTGTCCCTGACAGAGTTGGTGGCTGCAAAGCCACAGGGCTTTCCGTGCTCTGGGGACACTCTTCATTTGGCCACTTGAGTTCACCAGGAGTGGGTGAAGCTGCTCTGCACCCCCAGACACCCCATGTCCCCTCTGCCTCCCCCAGTACGGTCTGGTGTTCGACGCTGGCTCCACACACACGGCTCTCTACATTTACCGGTGGCCCGCGGGCAAGGAGAACGGCACCGGCATCGTCTCCCAGGTGGAGGCCTGCACCGTGTCCGGTGAGTGTGAGGAGATGTGTCCATCCTTCTCCCCCCTGTCCCTGCCCAGTGCTGGCCAGGGTGGCTTGTCCCACTGGGCAAGCTGGCTGGTTCATGCCAGATGCAGTGAACAGTATATGTCCCAAAGGGCATTTATTTATTGGGTATTTATAAATATGGAAAGGGGTATTTTTTCCTATTGTAAAGGTGCTGTTGAGCTTTGGCACAAGGTCTGGCCTCTCTGGAGGAAAGGACCAGGCTAGCAAGGGGAGGCAGGGCCAGCTAAACGGGCTGTGGAGCTGGGCTGGGACTGGCAAAGGCCAAGAGGCCAGGGCGGAGGTGCCTGTCAGGGTGTGAGAGGGCTCAGAGCCTCAGGCTCTGCTGGTGTGGCAGTTACTGGTTAACTGGAGAGGTCTGGCAGAGGGCAAAGTGTAAGGGATAGGGTTCCTGGGCTAGTGGCAGTAACGGTGTGCAAAGCTTGGGGGAAGATAAATAGTGATTTTTGCCACCCAGAGCCTGTCCCTACCCACCACAGGACCTAGCTGGGCGCTCAGATCCTGTGCCTGCCTCTAAAAATAGAAAGTCAAACCAAGGTTGCAGAGGACACCTCTGCGTGTACCTATCGTCTCCGCAAGCCCTCCCGGCAGGACATGGGAACTCCTGCCCTGACCCCAGGGATATGGGGAGCTGCTCTGTTTGCCCACAGAGTCCCGTGGGACCAGCTGGATGCCCGTGAGCAGTTGGGCAACCCTGGGCTTCAGCGTGTGCTCAGCAGCACAAGGCTCACATTCAGACCTGCTCCCCAGCTCAGAGCAGGATCCCAGCACCCACTCCCACAGCGAGACACGGCGGGCCACCTCGGAGCAATGCCCTTCCAGGGATGCCTTTGGGAAGGGCACAGCTATCCCGACTACTCGGGAAAAAACCCTGAGGGCATTTTGGTGGAATTCAGCCTCCAGTTAGCATGGTTCCTGGAGCCAGTCCAGTCTTGTAGCCAGCGGTTGTGGGTCAGCTGGCAGCCTGGAATGCTGGATGTGCTCCTTCTCCCATGCAGCCGCTTCCTTGGCTCTTCTTCCCACAACATCTTTTCAGAGCTCCTTCCATAACACACAGCTTCTTGGACTGCTCTTTGGGTCAGCAGTTTCCATGTTGGTGTCTGTACGGCACCAAACACAGCAGGGTTTTGGGCTGTGACGGGGACATCTGGGTGTTGCCAAGGAGGTCCAGAGAACTCCCTGGGCCTGGGGACTGGGTGGATGCATCCCCTGGTGTCCTGTCCCTCCGAGATGGCCCTGAGCTCGCTCCTCACGGGGTGCCCTCTTGCAGGACCCGGCATCTCCAGCTACGCAGACAACCCCGCTGGAGCTGGAGCCAGCCTGAAGCCCTGCCTGGAGAAGGCCATGCAGATTGTCCCAGCAGAGCAGCAGCGGGACACCCCTACCTACCTGGGGGCCACAGCGGGCATGCGGCTGCTGAGGTACCGGTTCTGCCCGGAGCCACCACCTGCCACCCCTTCCCCAGTGGGCGTTTCTGCATGGTGGCGGGTGCAGGAGCTGGGACGGGGCCCCGGGGCACGAGAGAATGGGGTTCTGGTGGGCTGAGGATGTGGGGGCCTTGGGGCATGGAGGGCTGGGGTCATGGGGGCTGGGGCTACGGTGGTCTGCTGCCCGGGCAGTCCATGGTGATGGCAGAGCACCCGTGTCTGCAGTCCCCCAGGGTGTCCAAGGGCTGGCCGTGCCCAGGGAACCCCCCATCCCACCCCAGCCCCATCCTGGCAGCATCCCTACCGGTGGATGAGCCTCCTCTGCCAGAGCATCCCTGACCTTCCCGCACGCTGAGGCAGAGCCCGCAGGCTGCATTGCCAGGGGACTCCCAACACCCAGCCGAGGGGTCCGGGGCTCTGCCCTGCTTCTGAGCAGCCCCGGTGCTTTGCAGAAGGCGACAGCCTCTTGCCGTTGCCCTGCTCCCAAAGCTGCCCAGCTGTTGCCTCCTCCTCCGCAGGGCATTTCTCTCCTTCCCTGGCAGGGAGCAGAACAGCACCAAGGCCAAGCAGGTCTTTGCCGAGGTCTCCAAGACCATTGGTGAGTACCCCGTGGACTTCCGTGGAGCTCGGATCCTGACGGGGAATGAGGAGGGCTCCTTCGGCTGGATCACTGTCAACTACCTGCTGGAGACGCTCATCAAGGTGCAGGCTGGGGGGTGGGCAGAGGTGGGGTGAGTGGCGCAATTATCCCTGTCTGAGCTACACTCAGGTTTTTTTATTCCCAGAAGAGGATAAATGTTGGCTTTGGGTACTGGTCACCCAAATAAAGGTGGCCTGAGGCTGCGAATGGCAGATGTGATTAACAGAATGAAGGGTCTTTGTGTCCAGCCCAGCCCAACCCTGTGCTCTCCACTGACATACGGGTACATTTGGTATCACAGTGATGCAGCAATATCAGATCCCAGATGAACGTGTTACTGTTTCCCTCAATGCCTCTGGATCCCAGATGATTTGCAGCAACCAAGGGGCTACATGGAGGTCTATGTGGTCAAGGAGAACAGAAGCAGGAAGGGGTTAAATAGGGAGACAGGATGCAAAATGTCCTTGAGGAGCTTCTGAGCCCACATAACCTTGAGGGAAGGCACAGGGACTGTTATTCCCTCCAGCTCAGACTAACACTTGCTATCTTATGGGGCCAGTTTTCCTTTGCAGAGCAATGGGAACATCCACAGGACACTGAGGTTTTGGGAGCTCTGGACCTTGGAGGTGCCTCGACACAAATAACCTTCCAGCCTGGAGTCACCATTGAGGACAAGAACACCTCTGTCTTCTTCAGGCTGTACGGCACCGACTACCCGCTCTACACCCACAGCTACCTCTGCTATGGGCAGACACAGGCCCTGAAGATGCTGCTGGCAGATCTCCACAAGGTACCACAACCACGGCTCACCAGGATCCACTCAACCATTTCCCATTGCCGTGAAAAGTATCTCCCAGAAATTTTGGTCTGTGGCACTGTGGAAGCTTTGTTAGGGAACTGGGAATTTTCACAAATTCAAAACTTTGGAAGAGGCTTAGATTTTATCTACTGAAGCAAAACATTCTCTCGTTTGGGTGGAAGGTGGTGGTGGTTCCCTACCAGGGCTCTCTTTTCCCCAGATGTTGACACATAATGCCATTTTTCATCATTTCCCAAGCCCTGCTGCATCCATAGGTTCTTCCTTGTTCCCATTCACTCACTCTTCCTCATTTTCTGCCCAGGAAGAGGATTCCCAACATCCTCTCCTGCACACCAGTCCAACTCCACCACTAACCAGTGTCCTCAGGTCTCGCCTTGGACAGAGTGCATAGTCCATTGCTGCGGGTGACAGATGGTTGGGGACCGTGCAGATGGGATGCATCTTTGGTCCTTTCTGGGCTGGGGCCTGCAAGATGCAGTGGGGGCAGGGTGAATGCCAAGAGCCAGAAGGTCCCTGTGCAGGCAGAGCATGCTCTGCCCTCGGGAGCAGGTCACCATCCCCGTCGGGAGGCACAGGTGGCATCACCACCCCAGCACAGCTCAGTGGTGGGGCCAACAGCAGGACCAGCAAAATCTGTGGACATGTTAGTCATGCAAAGGATGGATCCTGCTTCTCCTCAAAACCTCCTAGGGCCTAGATCCTGCTTTTTGGGAATGTCCAAGCACAGGATGGGCTGTGGGGAGGGTCTCACTGGCATCCCAATGCCAAGTCCCACTGACAGCTCCCTTATCTCCAGGGCAGCCTGACTCCCCAGCAGATATCCCACCCCTGCTACCCCACGGGGTACCAGGAGAACGTCACCGTAGCAGACCTCTACAACAGTCCCTGTGTCCATGCACCAAGCACAGCCAGCCCTGCCCAGGTCCTGACGGTGACAGGGACAGGGGACCCAGCAGCGTGCAGGACCGCCATCCAGAAACTCTTCAACTCCAGCTGTGAGGCCAACAGGACGTGCGGGTTCAACGGGGTCTATCAGCCGCCCGTGCGGGGCCAGTTCTTTGTAAGAGCCTTGTCCCCATGGCTGTGGTGGGGGAGGATGGAGGGTGGGAGTCTTCTCTGTCACTGGCTGTGGGAAGGGGTGAGGAGGGAGGGGAACCTTAGAGCTGGTCCCATCTGCAAAGCTCTTCTCCTGTGCTGGGAGGTGGTTTGTGCCTCCTGTGATGTCCCAGCCCCTCCCTGAGGGAGACAGGAAGATCCTATCCCAAGGACAAAGTTTGAGCTAGCCCAGAGTGCAAGCAGCAGCCCCAGGACTTGCCCATCAGCTCCAAAACATTCTGGTAGACCATCAAGTAGGTGCTGGATGCAGAACACTGGGAATTACATGGAACTCTTCCCCCAGGAAGAAGGGCCCCTGGGTCTTTTTTTTCGGGTGAGGAAGGAGTTGTAGTTTTTACTATCTTCCCTTACCCCCCAGGCTTTTGCTGGGTTCTACCACACCTTCCACTTCCTGAACCTGACCAGCCAGCAGTCTCTAAATGATGTCAACTCCACGGTTGAGACCTTCTGCAAGAAGACCTGGGCTGAGGTGAGAGCCCTGTGAAGGGTAGCAAGGAGCCCTGTGCTCATCCTGTCCCAAATCCCTGCCCAGACAGCACACATCCTGCCGTTCCTGGGGTTTCTGAGCATCTCTTTCATTCCCCATTGCACCGTGTCCCCTGACGGCCCCACAGCTGGTGGGGACCTTCCCGCAGCAGAAGGGGTACCTGCACACGTACTGCTCCGTGGCCATCTACATCTTGACGCTGCTGCTCGATGGCTACAAGTTCAACGCACACACGTGGAGCAGCATCCACTTCAGCCGACAGGTAAGACCCCGTGGGGCTGCGGGAGCGGGGGATCTGCGGCTGCATCCTTGCCCTGGCCTGAAGTCATGTTCAGAAGCAGCATCCCCGGAGTCCCCCACGCCAGAAATGTGTCCCTGTCTCATGGCTGCTACCCAGTGATCCCAGCACAGCTCCGTTCTTTCCTACCTGCCCCCAAACCGCTGACACCGGCTGGTTTCTCACTTACTCTGGTTTGAACCTTGGCTAATTTTAAGGGGTTCAGAGAAGGGCATAGCGGGCTTTGGCCTCTTCGGTGCTTGATGTTGGGCAAAATTGATATGAGCATCAGAGAGGTGATGGTGGCCCCATGACCCTTTTGAACCGGAATATGATGAACTTGAAGCATGTCAGGGCAGTAGGAAAGCTCAGATCCAAAATCATGTGCAGGTCACAGAGGCACCTCTGGGCCAGAGCCATCACCCATGTTCAGCTTGAACCCTCGGGAGGGGGGTGACAGGAAAGCTCTCTGTGCAACTCCTGCTGGAAAGATCAGGTTTACTACAGCCGGGTCCACGTCTGAAATCACAGCTGGGGCAGCTCATGGGAGAGGCGCTGGTCAGTCCCTTGCACTGAAGCTACTGGTGCTTGGGAGAGACACTTTTGGACCATCTCTGCTCTCTCACCTCAGGCAGCAAACACGGACATCGGATGGACGCTGGGCTTCATGCTGAACTTCACCAACATGATCCCCACGGAGGCTCTGGAACAGGTCAAGGGGCACCAGGCAGGCCTGTGGGCAGGGGCTGTCTCCTTCATTGTGCTGGCCTCAGTGGCAGGCCTGGTGGCTGTTTTTCTCCAGTGTTTCTGGAAAACCAAGTAGCTCCCACCTTCCGGACTAGAGGCATCCTGCCTGCTAAACCAGGCAGGGAAGTGGTGCAAAAGGAAGTAAAAGAGGAAGAAGAACGAGGGCATCAGACTCATATCTATTGCTCAGGAGGTCTAATTGGGTCATCTCTGTAAAGAGGAAGAAGATGACAAAGCTGTCTGACACCAGAAAAACCTTTAACCTGGCTGACAAAAGCCAACTGAGATTTGGTGGCTAGATGAAGCCAGATAAATTCAAACTAGAAATAAAATCCATTTCATTTTTCAAATACGAAAGTCACCACCCAGCCTGGCACAGTTTCCTTGGCACTGCCAGTCCTGCTGGGCTGCACCCCCAACAGCCATGGGAGGTCACTGGTGATGGAGAGCAGTGGTACCCCCTGAGCTCTGAGGAGAGGGATCGCCTTATCTGTATCTTGCCTGTGCAAGATTTTAGTGGTATATGAACAGACTCTCTTCCTAAAGACACCGTCAGCTGTCTTTAAAAATATTTACTGGCATATCTCAGCAGAAAAATTCAAGTGGAAGTTGATTAAAGAGCTGCCAGCTGTGGCTCAGGGTTTATTTTATATTCAAGTTGCATAGTCCAGCATTGTTAGACACCAAATCCACAGCAGGTTCCAGCTCCAGGCACTCAAGTGTTTTATTTCGATCAGCAGAGCCCAGCACAGCAGGAACAGGATGGTCATTTCAGATCCTCCAGCCACCAGCCCAAGGCCAGCCCCTTTCCCAGCCCCACCAAGGCTCTGCCAAAGCCCAGGACTGGTCTGAGCAGGGCTGTTTCCACAACTACATCCCCTCGGTGCTGCAAGACCTCTGCCCACGTAGCACGAAGCAGTAACATCCAGGCAGGACTTAAGGGCTTAAGAACCAAAGGCATTTTGGCTGAGGAATGCTCTGAGCCCTTTGGCTCCAAAACATCTGTGGGGTATTTGCTACGGAAGATGTGTCCTGGTTTGGGTGGTCCTAACCCAAGGTGTTATCCCATGCACCCCACTGCAAACTGGTTAGAGAAGCCTTCCCAAAGAGCAGCAACTCTGTCTAGTGGAGATAAAGATACGTAGCCCAAGGACTGGGGAACTGGGCTCAGATGGCTGTCCTTGGCTTCATTAGGGTGAGGCTCAGCCTTCCCAGCATGAAAATGAGCAAGAAGGGAGATGGGGAGAAGACCTCCATCCAGAGGAACCTCTTCCCACCCAGCCCTTGCAGTCTGAGCTGCCACATGGACATTTCCCAACAAACACCAGTTTCCCCCCCCTCTTCCCTCTGCCCTGCACAGGCACATCTTCAGCAGTATAAGCACAGAGGTAAAAACGCCAGGTCTGGGAACAGGCTGTAGAAAATGCTGTCAGACTGTGGGAAGTGACCCCATGGGATCTGGGGCTGGGAGACACCCCACCGGGTTCAGCAGAGCTCCTGGCTGTGCTGGCCGGGGCCTGAATGAGCCGGGACTGGTGTCTCACTCCCCTGGGAGACAGTGCAGTTGAGCAGGAACAGGGTCTTGTTCGCTATGGGAAGGCAGCACCATTGCCATCCTGGGTCTGGGTTGCAAAGCACTTGGGGAAGATGCCAGTCTTGCCATTGCAGCGTCCTTCGAGCCAATCCTCATTCACTGGGAAAACACAAAGGAGCAGGATGAGCCCTGGCTGATATGAGTGGGGTTAGCAAGACTTTTCATGGCTGGAATTTAACCCTGGGCAAACCACAGTGCAAGCCTGTACCTCCTGGGAGTGTGAGCTTGAGACAGCACCAGAGAGACCATCCGTTCCCCAGTCCCTCCCTGCAACAGATTCCAAAAGCCTGCCCTGGTACAGCCTGCAGACAGGACTGGAGAGCTACCTTCAGAGAGGATATCCAGCAGGTCTCCCTTGCTGAACTCCAGGTCCCCTGGTCCCTGCGCCAGGTACGAGTGCTGGGCCAGCATCTGGCAGAGGATGGGTCTGCCCAAGTGGGAGTCCGAGTCCTGCGGGAGGAAGTCAGCACGGAGGTTGGAAGGCAGAGCAGAGATTTGAGTGCGGCACACCAGAGCCCTTGTCCCAGCCCACATACCTGGCAGCAGAGTGTCAGCCTGCCATCCGTCAGCTGCTGCCACATCTTCCCTAGGTCCTCCTCTCCCAAAACTGCACCCAGGTCTTTGCCATCTGAATGCCTGTAGCTGCAAGGGTTCATTAACATGGCTCAAATCAGCTCACTTGACGCCAGACTTTAAGGCAAGCATACCCCTCTAACGTCTTCAGTCTCCAAAGTCCCCTTTGTAAGCCACCTCTGAGCTTGTCACCTTGCACCGTGACATGGGGCCACCCTGCGCACTCAGTGGGCAGAAACAGCACTATTGGGGAGTGACACTGTCACCTCCTCACACACTCACTTGAAGGGAAGATCCTAAACTCTCCTGACCATACTGACTGTGCATCCCCAGGGGTGTCCCAGTCAGGGAGACCTCACCCCAGGAACCAACCCCCAAATTGCTCTGCACTGATCCCAGTGGATCTCAAAGGCTGAGCTGGAGAAAATCCAGTATACAGCAGCTGCATCCGCACAGAGAGTTTCTTTCTCCTCCCCCATTTATCGACCACACTACAGTTTCATGGGAAAGACCCTTTGAGCATCTGAAGCCGACAGAGCACACACCATTTGCAAAACCAAAAGCCAAGGTAAGGTCAGCCCTGCAAGGAAGGCTTGTGCGCTCACATCTTTGTGGAGCTCTGCTAGGGTGCCTTCAGCCTAATTAAATATTCCCAGGGGACCAGACAGGGGAATGGCTGCTACCACCCTGTCACACACACACAGGGGTGCCTCGGGGAGCGCCCTGTTGTACCTCAGCATCCCGCGCTCCGCCTGCTGCCCAAAGCGCTCCCGCAGCAGCGCCCGCAGGCCGCGCAGGGAGGGCACCTCTCCCGCCCGCACCACCACCGTGCACTCGCAGCACGCCCGCAGCACAACGGCTCTGTCCACACCGGACGAAGCCTCTTCATGCGTCGGTGGGATCTGCTGAGAGATGTGGCACCATAAACAGAGGGGTGATTCAGGACCTGGTATCGAGAGAGGTGGCACACGCACAGCCCCTGGGCTCAGCGGTGCCACGTAGCAGACGTGCAGCATCAAAATGTAGATCTGAATTTCAGAGGGGGAATCGCAGAATCAAAGCCTGCGATCAAACTTTTTTCCCCATCAGCCAGGAAGTCTGTTTCTGGGTCCGGTCGCATAGGTACCTCCCACCTCAAATGTGTGTGAGCAGTTCCTCCAGCCAGCTGGAGAGGTGCAGCCAAGTCCCTGTGCTCTGATGCTGCGTCTGAAGCACAGCTGACCAAAAAAATGGCTCCAAAAGCCCTACAAGGAGGGGTGGCAGGGACAAAGAGAGCAGAGCTGACCCGCAGCTGGCACTGCCAGAGAGGTGCTGTCCCCAAGTGGACACAGAAGCAACTCCAGCTCCATCGCAGACAGTGGCTGGTAATGACATGGAGGTGCATAACATCATCCAGGCCAGAAGGGACCTCCAAAGGTCATCTAATCCAACCTCCCCGCAGTTGCAGGGACACCCCCAACTAGACTAGGGCCTCATCAAGCCTCACCTGGAATATCTCCAGGGAAGGGGCCTCAACCACCTCCCTGGGCAACCTGTTCCAGTGTTCCACCACCCTCAGAGGAAAGAACTTGTTCCTAATATCCAACCTAAATCTGCTCTTCTCCAACTTCAAGCCATTGCCCCTCATCCTGTCACTGCAGGCCTTTGGAAACAGACTCTTCCCAGCCTTCCTGTAGGCCCCTTTCAGGCACCAGAGGACACCATCCCAGAAGAACACAAAGATCAATGAATTGTGGTAACCAGGCTGCCAGGGACAGAAAATGCCATGCAGGAAGAGAAGGGACAGGACAGAGGTAGTTCACAGACAGTGCTCTCTTGCAAAATGGGCTGTAAAGCACGTGCCTGAGAACGCCGCAGTGGCTGGGGTTCTTGGCTCCTTGAAGGGCTGCAAAAGTGCACTGCCCTGGTAAGCCTCAACCCTGGGCTGCCTCACAAAATTCTGTGGTCCCAAACTTGGGAGCAGCAGAGGAAAGACCACATGGGAGCCTCTCTCTGGAATGGGAAAATGGGCAGACGAATAGATTTTTTCCAATTATTTTGGGGCATCTCAGGAATTTTGGAGGACCTGGCCAGGAGTCTTGCATTTTTCACAGCCTTGATCTCTTGAGGCTGTATCTTCAGCTTTGAAACACTTTACCTTGATGTCCATTTGGGCACCAGCATCATTTGCAGAGGCATTTTCTCCCCCAGGAGATTCTGCAGAACACAACAAGAGCAGAACAGCACCTGCAGTCAGCAGCAGCCCCAGAAGCCCCCAGGCAGCCACAGCTGTGGTGGGCAACCAGCCTCCCCCCGCAGCAGGGTGCTGACACCCACTGGGGTCCCTGGCCTGGGGACTACCTGGCTTCTGCTTCACATGAAGTCGGCTGGGAGGCACCTGGGCAGGAGGGAGGGGAATCCCATCGCTGATCTTCTGCAACGGAACATCAAAGAGGAGTGAGCAGAGGACAGTGGAGACTGGGCAAGGGTGGTTGTGCGTGGCTGGACTCAATGATCTGAATGGTCCCTTCCAACTGCAACAAATTCATAGAATCATAGAATCATAGAATGGTTAGAGTTGGAAGGGACCTTAAAGATCATCAAGTTCCAACCCCCCTGCCATGGGCAGGGACACCTCTTCCTAGAGCAGGTTGCTCAAAGCCCCATCTAGCCTGGCCTTGAACACTTCCAGGGATGGGGCATCAACAACTTCCCTGGGCAACCTGTTCCAGTGCCTCACCACCCTCACGGTAAAGAACTTCTTCCTAATATCTAATCTAAATCTCCCCTCTTCCAATGTAAAACCATTACCCCTCATCCTGTCACTAGACTTCCTGACAAACAGTCCCTCCCCAGCTCTCCTGTAGGCTCCCTTCAGATCCTGGAAGGCTGCTATCAGGTCTCCCCGGAGCCTTCTCCAGGCTGAACAGCCCCAGCTCTCTCAGCCTGTCCTCAAAGGAGAGGTGCTCCAGCCCTCTAATCATCTTGGTGGCCCTGCGCTGGACCTGTTCCAACAGGTCCATGTCCTTTCTATGTTGAGGACTCCAGAACTGAACACAGTACTCCAGGTGCGGTCTTACAAGCGCACCTTGATTCTATAAGAGAGGCCAGTTACAAATTTCTGGGTGTAACCCTAGTGAGAGCCTCAGGGAGACCAGTTCAGTAAGTGGCTGGATGAAGCAGAGTGGTCAAGCAACGGTCTCTGCAGCTCCCTTGGGCAGCAGGGGTGATGAGAGGTTTGGTGGAACACTCCTTTCACCTCTTGCTGGAGCAGAGGGAGGCTGCTCATGCTGCACTGAGGGCTCTTCCCACCATCTGTTTGCTCAGCCAGCCAAACGTGGGATCGTCACAGGGAGACATCCATGGAGCAAATGCCCAACTGTGTGCTATGGCCAGGGATTCATTTGGAGGGGAAAAAATAATCACAGTAACATCAGAACAACCACGGGCTTCAAAAATCTTTCACAGGTTATAGACGTCTGAGTTGCACCTCTCTGCACTGGGTTCAGATGGAAAATGATTTGGATCACGGGTGGATATGTCTGTGGTGGAGATGGGAGATGAAGGAAGTTTTCCTAAGTCAAGGAAAGGCAAAAAGTGATGCCTGCTTCAGATGTTACTGTCCCACTGCAGGAGATTTACCTGCTCTGACTCCACTGGTGAACTAGAACCCATGAGCACTCCTCACCCGCTCCTGTGCTACATCCAGTGGCTGTAGAAATCACAGGGGCAGCCTGGATGAACATGTGCCCCAAGCCCTCGAACTCATCACTGTGTTCCAGGACCTCAGCAAGTTACTGCGGGGCAGGAGAGCTGTGGCAGCCGCTCATCTTTGTGCCTCTAGACTACGTCTAGATCAGCTTGCAGTGAGAGACATTTTGCTGTAAAGAGATCCATTTTGCTGTAAAGAGATCCAATGTCTGTATATATATATATACAATATCTATCTATATATATAAAGCCATTTTACTGCTCTTAACTCTTCTGGCATTCCTGTTCAAGAGCAGTTGGTCTTCAGCCAAAGTGCCTCAGTGTTTCACACTCTTACGTTTCTCTTACACAGTTGTCCTATCCCTGTGATAACCTTAACAATAAATGTCCCAAATGTATCTCTTGGTCCCCTCCTCACCCCTGGTTGCAAGGCTGTCAGCTCACCCATTTATCCATCTTGGAGGCAGGCTCCAGGACAGAGCTTGGTACGCGCAGCTTCTGTGGGACACAAAGCAGAGCAGGGTGAGAGAGGAGCTGCTGCCAGGGCAGAGGCAGCCCCAGCTTCCCCCCAGCCCCATCTTCTGCTCACCCCACTCTGCACCACATCCCTCCTGGCCAAACACCCCACTGCAACATGAGCAGAGCCCACCGGGCCCAGGGTGACATACAGTAGCCCACGTGGCTTGTGTTCAGGAACTGCTGAACAAAATCCAGTGGTCCTTTTGCATGTTTTTCTGCTGAAAGCAGTGGCGCTAATTGAGTGGCTGCGATGTAAGAGACCAAGCACCCACCAAGCCCAACACCCTGCTCCTACAACAGGTCCTGAGGGTGTCAAGAGACACCAGTCCAGCAGCGTTTTTGTTTTCTGACAATCACTGCTATCAAGCTATTCATTTCAGCTGATCATCCTGAGTAATTACACCTCTTTTTTTCCCCTCAATGTCTATTCTTTAACTTCTCGTGGCTTTGTATTTCACCTAGCACTTCAACGAGCAGTCAACCAGCACGTTGGAATACTCCTGTAATTGTGCTCTGCTAGTGCCAGCTGCTCCAGGCTACGCTGAATGGTTTGCCTGTCTGTCAGGGAACGTGGTCAACTCCAGAAGCACTATGTCACCATCCCTACTACTGTATCACTTAGGAATATGCTGAATGGTCAGGTCACCGCAGATTCTCTGTGGGGACATCAGAAAGAAAAGAAGGAAAGGGAAAGAAAGGGAAGGAAGGGGAGAAAAACCTGTTCATATATGTCAACCTGTTATCAGTCCTCTGAGCACTGCCTCTCTTGCTCTCTTTTTAGTGACCTTGTGAAGAATCTTTTGACTGTTTCTGGAAATCCAGGCAGATAATTCATGCACTGTCTCAACCTAATCCAGGTACACACGGGCTCATTCAAAGAACTAAAGCAGACAAATAAGGAATGGCTTCTGTTGACAAAAGATTTTCCATGTTGCCATATTTACCCGTTTTTATTCAATCTGTTTACACTAGAGGTCCTCTATCTGCAAAAATATGTCAGTTTTGCTGGGCTTTAATTTCTTGGGTCTTCTCAGCAGCTCACGATAAAACCTGCCTGCACAGGTGAAACCCTCCCAACACCTTCTCAAAGTTAATTTAACAGAGGTACTACACACCTGGTAAGGACTGACCTGTCTCCTCGGCTCCGTCAGAGCTCTCAGGTGACAAATACCACTCTGAAGGGTGGGCCTTGGTGAGCTCTGTTATCCTACACAATTTCACAATAGGATCCTGTATGGTGGAGAGCAGAAGTGCCCAAAAAGATGCCCTTGTGGGGCAGATTCTCAGAGGTGAATGGGAGGAGCTGGTGGGAACCAAGTGTAAGAGACATCTATGGTCTGTGGAAATGAGCTCCTGAACTCAACTCACTCCCTGCTCTGTGGGGCTATAGGTGGCTCACAAGGACCTCAGAGGGTTGCAGCAAGCTCCTGTTCCCAGGCTGAGCCATCTTCTCTGCTGGTGGGGAAGGGCTGGGAAGCCCACACATCTTCCTTACCTGTCCATCGTGTATGGTAGTAGCCCAGCCATCCGCTCCTCTCGTCAGCACAAAAACCAAACTGCCGGCTTTCACCACCCGCTTCTCCGAGTCCTCAGGGTCATAATGGGACAAAACTCGATAGTAGCCTGACTCACTGTCTCTGGAAAGAAAGAAGGAGAATGTCTTCACTAACCCCAGACTTCTGGTCCAGAGTGGCTTTGACCCAGAACACTGCTCTGATCCAAACTGGCATGCGCCAAAAGTTTGAGGTGTTGGGAAGTTCTGATTTCCATTGCTGCTCTTTGGTCCAACTTGGAACAAAAGGAGCTTGGAAAACACTAATTTCCCAAATGCAACTGCCCCATTTTCATCACACGAATAAACATGCTCCATATCAAAACAGTTATTAAATTTAGCCCTGAAGTATTGTTGGTACAATATCACCAAAACAAACACCTTCCATATTTTTTGAAACAGGGCCGATTTTGGCTCAGCACAGCAGGGCTGAGAGTGAGTATTTGGAGGCCTTGTCCTGGGAACTAGGATGGGACAGCTGAGCATCCTCTACCATGGACCTAGGCAAGTCCCACAGTCTCTCTCTGCTCCCACTCCCCAACCATGGCATGATCCAAGCCTGTCTCCCGACTATTGAACTGACTCCTGCAGACTGCCTTGGGATTCTTGCATGAGAGGTGCCACCAGTGTCCTTTGCAGCCACACAAGTCTTTGCACGTTTGTCTTTCACTCCACCCTTTGTGAGAAGTGGGTGTGGATCCCACAGAGTCTTCAGACAAAGATGTCAGAGAACAGAACATGACCTTCTGAAGAGATGAGAGAAGAGTTAGACCAGAAGGGCAGAACCAAATACTTACCGTAGAGCATCAGCACGGGGTTCATAAAAGCCCTGTTTCTGTGGGAAGAGCAACAGCACCTATTTATAACAGCACCTTATACAGCAACAGTGCCACCTTATTTTCTGTCCCTCTGAATAATGCACTGTGGTATTCTGTCTTTACTTTTGACCACATTTGTCACACCACAGCACCAACAGAAGTCTGCTGTTCTACACCTTACCAGGATGTACCTTCTATTTCTCCCCTTCACCTCTTTATCCCATCTGGAGGACAGTAACAAAGTCTAACCCTGCCCTTGGTTCTAAGAAACCCACATTACAGAGCAACGGTCATGATGACAAATTTATTGAGATGCTAAGCAAACATGTGTTGAGCACAGCAAAGTCCCCACTGCTGTTTTGGTACCACAAAGAGACAAAAAACACATCTTCAAAGTGTTGAAGACTCACATCAATGAGTCCCCTCCAGCCAAAGCTGCAGCCCACCAACCAGATTTGAATGGCCCCATGGATCTAGCTTGATGTTGCGCTGTTTTTTTCAACAGTATGTTCTTATCCTGATGGTTTCAGGATCTGAGGCCCTATCTGGAGCTCCATGACAGCTCCACTCCTGCTTTCGCAGCTATATCCTGCTCACCTGAGGCCTCAGAGGCTCGAAGCCGATGTACTCATCATTGGGAATGATGGATGAGATCACCTGTTGGAGGAGAAAGTAATGACTGAATCCCGCCTGGATGAAGAGACTCTCAAACCTCATGCAAGGTTCTCTACTACCTGTTTCTTGCTGACATCCTACAGTCAGACATAAAGTAGAGCCATGCAGACAGTGGAAAAAGCAGAGCTGAATTCCCAAAACTCCCCAAACAGCTTCAACTGTTGGTGTCCCCGTGTTTTTAGCCTTCCCAAGCTTTTTCTTTAAAAGTACATGAACCAAATACTTTCCCTTCCCTTTATTCATGTCATGGCTCGCTGGCCTGTGGCACTTCTGCTGACTGCAGTGGTCACAGAAGGGAACAGAGAAATTCTGTGCTGACTGGCACTAAAGGACTTGACAAGGCATTTGTCTCCCAAGTGCCTGTCTGTCCCAGACAGTGGGACACACTGGGAACGCAGTGGTGGGTAGGAGCACGCTCCTCTTGGAAATGCCATTGTCAGCAGGACAACCACAGTGCTCCCTAAGGACATGCTCAGCTTTTTCAGAGTTTACAGTGACCGAGACGGGGAAGGTTTTTGAGCACCAAAGTGCATTTTTGATAGAAAGGGTGGGAATTCTTACAGATTTTGGATTCTGTGTCCTGGATGCCTTGACGGGCTGGAAGCCCTGACAATCCTGCTCTTGGGTCTCCACTGCTGGTGAAGTAGCCAGCAGTACGGCTCTCTGGAGACATCAGAAAGTGGGATTTTAATCTGCTTTCCATTAATCTTAATGACTACATGCCTGTTACCTTGGGTTTACCCAGGAAGTCTTTTGAATCCAGCTGTTCAACTTCCTTCTTTCGTGGTCTGAAAAATTCCCCAGGAGGAACCTGCATGGGCTCTAAAAACAGACGGTCCTAGGGCAGGGAAAGCAGATAAGGGAAAAGCCATCAATGAACATTAAATGAGACAGAACAGCAGTGAAAAGCAAGCGTAGCTTCCCTGTGTGTGCAAGATCAGCTCCAGGAAGACACTGGGGCAAAAATCATGATTGTGAACTTCAAAAAGGTCACTCAGGTTTAACAAGCACATGCAAACGAAGAGCTCCGCAGCCACGACCCAGTGCTGAGTCAAGGATTAACTCAGCTGGTGCGGGAAGGGAGGGCGGTGGAGAGAGGGTGCTTAAACTAATCTCTAAGCAGTTTTTCTATTCGACTTCAAATGTGGGGTTTTTTCCTCCTCTGTTCAACCACCAAACAGCACGCCAATTGCAAATATAAATAACAAACTAACGTAAAGCACAAACACGATGCTATAAGAGATGATCAGATTTTTTTTAAAAAAGATACTATAAGAGAAGGAAGTGCGGAGGCAGCAAAATAACGAGCCCTCCAGGAAGCGTAAATCAGAGATCCGCCTCTTGTTCCTGATTATAACAGTCTGGCAGGAAATTGTTATTTAGAACCAACCCTGGAAACACTTTCACACTCTACTTCAGCTCTAAATTGCAGCACCAATTGTTACAGAGGCCAAAGGGACTCAAATTAGTCAGCCAGTGACATGAAAACAGGCACCCTTAAAATCTGCACTTGGAGGGGTTCTACTCTTAAACACTGTGTAAAACAACTTCTTTTTCAGCACAAGAACAAATAGAACTAAGCTCCTGAAGAGCAGGGACTAGAAAGCCATCTCCCCAACCTGAGATGCTACCCTGTAATTCTATGCTATGGTGTTTCTCTGCTGCCAGGCACCTGGAGGAGATGGGGTCACCATTTAGTTGAAGCACTAGTTTGGTAGAGCATCACAGCAAATGTCTTACACTGTTATCGGGCGGCCAAGCAGGTGGGTAGACAAGAAAAACTTAACATACAACAATTAGCACATTAGGCTTACAAGAGAGCTGGAGAGGAACGTTTTACAAGGGCATGTAGTGATAGGATGAGGGGTGATGGCTTCAAACTCGAAGAGAAGAAATTTAGATGAGATCTCAAGAAGAACTTCTTTGCTGTGAGGGTGGTGAGGCCCTGGCCCAGGTTGCCCAGAGAAGCTGCGGCTGCCCCATCCCTGGAGGGGTTCAAGGCCAGGCTGGATGGGGCTTGGAGCAACCTGGTCTGGTGAGAGGTGTCCCTGCACAGGGCAAGGGGTGGCACTGGGTGGGCTTTCAGGTCCCTTCCAACCCAAACCATTCTATGCTTGTATGATTCTTATCTGATATTTCTTAATTTAAGCCCAACGCACACATCCAGGAGCTCACAGCCTTACCTGCACCCGCGCAAGGGCCAGGGCCAGGATCGCTGTTCTTCCTTCAGGTCTCCAAACAACAGCCTTGTCTAGGGTGGCTCTGGCCTCCTCCCACCGCTGCAGCCGGCACTGTGCTGCCGCAGTGCTGTACAGCACCTGGAGCGGGCAGGGGAGAGCAGGACTCAGCAGGTGGGACCAGAGAGACACCCAACATGACTTACCCAACGCTGCCAAGAAATCGGGGCCAGGCACTGACGCAGCAGCAGCACCAGCAGCACCAGCCTACTCCCCGCTGGTCATGGGAAAGGCAGTCTGAGCAGCACAGCTGGAAAAACTCCATCACCAGAGTGGAAAGACATAAAAACTGTACCTCCAGGCTCACTACCAGGTGCTCACTGCTGGAGCTGCTGGCTCTGCTGAAGGCACAGAGAGGTGTGGGTTACACTGGGCTCCGGTACCACACAAGGGTTAATTTTATCCTTCCTGCATCTGAAAGGCCAGGCAGGATTTTCTTGGGTTTCTTTCTGCATGCAACTAGGTAATATTTTCTGCTGTGCAGGCTAATTCCAGCTACTTTTTACTGCCAAATAACTGAACTGAAGCTATTTCACGTTGTGGTGGGCTGTGAATGTGCAAACCGTCAGCTGTAGCTTGTCACCCTTTAGCAGCATGTCAGTGTGTTCGGTGGTGAAGTGGCAAAGCGTGGGAGTGTTACAGGCTGGGTGCTGGGGAGCCTTCATCTACGTGCTGAGCTGGGAGACCTCCTCCTGTCCTTGGTCCACAGTCAGTGCACGGAACAGCTGCTGGCCTAAAGGACTACAGCCTGCTGGCCTACAGACTCGCTGGCGGAGAGCTCGCTGCCTTATGCGATAGGGTTATCAGCCTGCAAATTGCTTTGTGGCTTCTGGATGCAAGCAGTGCTCGGGAGAGTGCTGCAGCTAACAGGATGCTTTTCTCCTACTCCTCAATCACAGCAGTAGAAGATGCTGCTTGAGGGGTGGTGGGAAGGGCCACTGGGAACACCTACAGGCGCTGCAGAGATGCTCCCTCGTGGAGGGGCAAGGCAGCAGCTCTCACGCAGCTCAGGAAGGCTGTAGTCTTGCACGAGGCAAACATTTCTAGATTTTAAAACCATACAGCACATTTCCCCCTTGAGAAGGTCAGACGTGGCATGCGAGAGGCCACGCACAGGGAAAGGTGATCGCAGGAGGATTATGTTTGTGTGTTTTGAAAAATGAGCTGCAGGTAGATGTGAGACCAGGTCGAATCAAGATGTAGATCCTGGGTGCGGAGCCAGCACAGGGAGAGCAATGTCCTGACAATGCCAAGAGCATGGGTGGGGGGTGTTCACAGCAGCACGGGCACCCACCTCCTCTGGCTGGCCCTAGGGCATGGCTGCAGCCCCACACCTCCCACAGGGAACCTGCTGTCAGCTCAGAGAAGGTAGCACTGTGGCACTGAAACTGTTAAAAACCATGAGGTTTGGGTAATACCACAGATGCCAAGGATTGCTTCTTGCTGCCAGGTATAAGGTGCATGAAAATTGACCCAGACTAGCTGGCGGGTTCTTGGGCGTGCCTGACCTGCAGTACACAAGGACTCCTTGCTCTCCTGGAAGTGAAAAATTAAATCCTCTGCCCTGTATCTGCTTTTCAGGCTGTGTGTGCAGGCTCAGGGCAGAAGACAAAATGAACCCTTGCAGTAAGTTTCTGGGAGTCTTTTACATTCCAAATATGACAAATATTTACAATCTGTTCAAACACAGACCGTCTTTGAATAGGACGTGGCAGGTTGACTCTGTGTGACAGAGTCAGAGCTGCAGAGGGAAGTGTTACAGAAGGTAAACACCGTTTGCAGCCCAATGTGTTGGTTTAGGCACCGAGGTAAAGAGAAAACCAGTGGCACATGCTTTCATGCACGTAAGTTTCTTTGAGTTTTCATTACAGACCAGTTTTATTTCCATCTTTCAACCTATTTCAGCTGAGGAGCTCACAAACTTACATGAACGCTTACATGCATGTAAATGTAAATATTACATGCATAGGAAGCTAAAAAAACTAATATACAAATTCCTGTACATCTGCTCTGAACAATTTTACTTTTCAGACTGTATAATTTGCTAAACTCAAAAGAGATGACATTGTTTTCTGACTTTTACGATTAACTTCCTGCAAAAAAATAAGTGCAAGTTGAATTTTTTTTTCCTGTTCTACTCTACTGCCTCGGAAAGCTCTTGGTTACTGCTGCTGAAGACCTGATGAATAGCCCCAGGAGAGGGGAAGAGCTGCTGAGATGGACTGACTCTTACCTCCCACGCGTAGAGTATGTGCCTCAGTCCCAGCTGCTTGTAATCAATGAAGGGATTTTTTCTTAGAAGACTGAAGGCCAGCTTATAGTCAGAAAGAGCTTCTTCATACCTACAATGCAGAGATGACAGGAGAAACTGAGACTAAAAGACCTGAAGACTTTAATGAAGAAATTCAAAAGTCAAGCTAGGAAAAAAACCAGGTGTTCCTCTTTGTAGCCTGAGTGAGGAGAGCGGCACCAGAGACATGTCTGGTGGTCACAAGACTTGCAACCACAGAAAATTCCTTGTCCTCTCCTTGTTGGGAGTTAGTACAAAATAAATATGGGATTATCCATCTATCTGCTCTGTTTTACTGATTGGGAGGAACAGTAGGCTTTGATACCTAAACCAGTGGCAATTCCAAGGAGGAGAAAATGTAAAAAATGAAGATTAACAAATGGTGTGAATTCCTCGCCCAGTTTTGCCCCAGTAGGTATCTCGAGAAGTGAGGGCTGGGAAGCCCCTACTGATGGTGAGCAGCGAGCGTGCACACATGGCCAGAGCAATGCAGGTCCAGCGGGATGGTGGGCCTCCACCAGCCCCAACTGCAGCTCTGCTGGCAGGGGAACAGACCCTGTAGCTCCTTGACACTGTGAGGGCAGAACTGCTCATCCCAGAAATAAAAACCAGTCATTTTGTGGAAATTAAGGTCTAAAAAATACAGGGGGAAAATAACAGGAAAGAGAATAACAGAACTTGGAAGGCAAGGCGGGATATGTACAATCCTCCCTCCACCTCTCTGAGCAGGATGTCACCATGATTTCATCGTGAAAGCAATGAGTAATCAATCTTATGATGGTAGCGGGGCGATCCCAACATTAAATTGCTGAGACTGAGGTCAGGCCCACAGAATCCACTGTCACCAGAGAGTGAGAGAGACTGTGGGCAGGTCGCGTTTTCAGGAAGGCCAGACTCACATGTACCATGTGAAGATACACCATTTTTCCATTCCCAAAGAAAATCGGAATGGCAATGTAACCTCCTGGCACCCGCCACATACAGAAGCAGCTTCTTCCTCTGTGTGTACGGGACAGTCATGTCATGTATTAGCCACCCCTGGGCCCCAGAGTTCTGCAGCACAAACCTTCTCCAGCCTCATCAGAGATAACACGTACTGGTCTGCGACACAGTTTACAAGGCCCAACTGGACCTTATGAAACGCTTTATGAACGTTTAAGATCGCTGGAAGAAGTGAATTTTAGGAATAAAGTATGATTGAAAAGAGAAAATCAAAGACTGGAAAGGACATGTGCCTCACTTACATCTCCAGCTGCAGATGGACAAACCCTCTCTGAAAGAAGCCAACAGCCAGGGACTTGTCCTTCGCAACTGTTTTATCAAATGCCTACGGAGAAAAGCACAGACTTATCCCCAGGATGAGTTAGGATCTCTCCTATCAATGCGGGGTACATGCACCCCACCGGCCATGTCCACACCGTGCTGGCCCTGGGAGCAGAACCACCCCTGAGCTGGTGACCAGCTCCTCTGGAGTCACCAGCTGTGATCTGGGCTGAGGGGCAGAAGACAGCTTCAAGTCACCTCTCAGGTCTTGGCTCTGTATGAGCTGAGCTTAGGGTTTTTATCCATCCCTGGGAAAATGAAGTGGACATAAATGAGGTACATTTGCCATCCAGCATCCTATAATTGAAAAAAACATGTTGCCTGGAGCAGAGTTTGTCCTGACACTGGGAGCAGTGGGACCAGCCAGGATGGGGAAGGCTGTTGGGAACAAGCTACAGGGATGAGTGTGTGAAGGGGTGCAAGGGAGAAAGCTGAAGGGTTTCACACTGCACCTACAAGTCAATTTTTCTGGTCCAGTTTTCCAGCTAAATACAGACAAGCATTACCAAAGCTGGTAGCAGCTGATGTTTCAAAGCAAGACTGTGCTGGAAAAGCTGTCACAGTGTCTTCCCGAGAACACCAGGAGGTGTGCTCCTTCACTTAATGCAAGGAGATGGTGTGTAGATAACGGATCAAGCCTGAAAGCCCAGATTTTTCCTGACAGTGCCTAGGCAGGGACAGCATTGCAGGGCTGGAAATCTGCTGCAGGAGGTCAGGGAGAGCCTGCGCCTCTTGGCAAGGTGGCAACTGGCTTCTTCGGTGGCTCCCACAGCACACATCGCCTCAGCAGCCTGCTTTACTGAGCTATAAAAGAGAAAAAATAAACACCCAACCGTTGGCCTATGCAGAAGCGCAGCCGAGCTGCTTCCCAGTCAGCGCCCATTCACTGGGGATAAAAAAGCCTCTCCCAGGCTCCGTCAGCCCCTGCTCACTCTGCCCTTGCCAATGCTCCTGCAGCTCTGGGCACAGTCCGAGCTCCTCTGCATCCCGTGTTAAGAAACAGCTTTCCCACACCCCCTCACTGGGCAGCTGGCAGCCCCCCTGGCTGCGGAGACACGTCAGGTGCTCCAACAAACAGGCAGCTGTGGCCTTTTCCAAAGAGTTTTCCCACACGGACATGTCTTTTCAGCAGCCTCAATGGCTGGTGCAGGACTGTCCAGGGCCATGGGGCTGCTTGCCCTGCCTCCGGCAACTCTCCCATTCCTGCTGTTAGCTGGAACTGGGTCCAGTTCTGGGCTCCCCAGTTCATGAAAGACAGGGAACTACTGGAGAGAGCACAGCAGAGGCTACGAGGATGATGAGGGACCAGAGCATCTCTGTGCTGAGGAAAGGCTGAGGGAGCTGGGGCTATTCAGAGCAGACTGAGAGGGGACCTCATCACAGAATGGTTAGAGTTGAAAGGGACCTTCAAGATCATCCACTTCCAACCCCCTGCCCTGGGCAGGGACACCTCCCACCACACCACGTTGCTCCAAGCCCCATCCAGCCTGGCCTTGAACCCTTCCAGGGATGGGGCAGCCACAGCTTCTCTGGGCAACCTGGGCCAGGCTCTCACCACCCTCACACCAAACAAGTTCTTCCTAATATCCAATCTAAATCTCCTCTCTGCCAATTTAAAACCATTCCCCCTTGTCCTGTCCCTCCACTCCCTGACCAAGAGTCCCTCTCCAGCTCTCCTGGAGCTCCCTTCAGATCCTGGAAGGCTGCTCCAAGGTCTCCCCGGAGCCTTCTCTTCTCCAGGCTGAACAGCCCCAGCTCTCTCAGCCTGTCATCACAGCAGAGGTGCTCCATCCCTCTGAGCATCTTGGTGGCCTCCGCTGGACCCATTCCAGCAGGTCCATGTCCTTTCTGTGTTGAGGACTCCAGAGCTGGACACAGGGCTCCAGGTGAGGTCTCACAAGTGCAGAGCAGAGGGGGAGAATCCCCTCCTGCGACCTGCTGGCCATGCTGCTGAGCAGTATCTAAAGTGCTGGTGGCAAGAGGATGGGGCCAGGCTCTTCCCAGTGGTGCCCAGGGATGGGACAAGGGGCAACAGGCACAACATCTGGGAGGTGGGAAATTCTGCCTGAACTTGGAGAAAAACTTCTTCCCCGTCGGGGTGGCAGAGCCCTGGCAGAGCCTGCCCAGAGGGTGCAGGGTCTCCTTCTCTGCAGAGATTCCAACCCCACCTGGACGTGTTGGTGTCCAACACGCTCTGGGTGACCCTGCTGTAGGAGGAGGTTGGAGGGTTGGACCCAGGGGGTTGGAGGAGATGATCTCCACCAACCCGTGATTCTGCGGGTTTCAACTGAATTTCAGCCTTCGATTGGAACCCCAAGCAGGACCCCCGTCCCCCCGTGTCCCCCCCCGAGGCCGGCTCACCCTCAGGGCCCCCCGCGGCCTCCCCGCCCGCCGCTGGACGCAGCCCATGTTGAAGCAGACCCTGGACGGAGGTTCGGCGATGCCGGCCATGATCTCCAGGGCGGCCTCCCAGTCCCCGCCGTCGGCCGCCAGCACCCCTTGGTGCCAGCGCCTCACCAGCTCCCGGTACGCCATGGTTCTGCCCCCGGTTCCCGGCGGGACCTCGCCTACCGGGTGCGGCCCCAGGGCGGGGAGCTCCGGCCGCCCCTTTTAAAAACAGGTAATATCGCGGCGGCGGGGTGGAGCGCCTTAACTACAGTAAGTACGGTAACCACGGCGGCGCGCTAACTACAGTAAGAACGGTACCCGCCTCCTCCTCCGGCCTCGCCCCTAGGCCGTTGCTAGGGCCGTTGCTAGGGTCCATCCCGCCCCTGCCGGCGCCCTGCCCGGAAAAAGGGCCGGCGGGGCGCAGAGTCTGCTCTGTTGGTTCCGGGACCGCTCCCAAGGTTCCGGTGTGCTCTCCGCAGGTTTCGGGGCCACCCCGGCGTTCTGGAGACCGGTTGCGGGGCTTGTAGGTCCCCCCCCCCAACCCCCGAGCATTCCGAAGCCGGCCGGGTCTGCCGCGGGCGCGGAGGGGTGGGAGCGGTGGGACCGGTGGGACCGGAGGGGAAGGGTTTGAGCGACGGACGCTGAGGTTGCCGTCGGTGCTTCCGGGTCGGCGGTAGGTGAGTGGCCGGTGTGGGCCGGGAGGGGCGGGCGGCCAGAGCTACCCCCGGGGCTTAATTAGCAGTAATTATACACTCTGCAGCCTTGGCACAGCTACTGTACGCGGTGTACAGGTAATTAATGGAGTGCACTAATGACAATACTCTCTGCACTCGTGAGACACCACCCCTACACCTCCCGGAGTCCTGTGTCCAGCTCTGGAGTCCTCAACACAGAAGGGACATGGGCATGTGGGAACGGGGCCACCAAGATGCTCAGAGGGATGGAGCACCTCTGCTGTGATGACAGGCTGAGAGAGCTGGGGCTGTTCAGCCTGGAGAAGAGAAGGCTCGGGGGAGACCTTGGAGCAGCTTTCCAGGATCTGAAGGGAGCTCCAGGAGAGCTGGAGAGGCACTCTTGGTCAGGGAGTGGAGTGATAGGACAAGGGTTTAGCTTAAAAAGATAACTGCCCTCAGGCACATTTAATTCCATGTCCTTTTTTCTCTTAGAATGGGATAACCATGGTCTCTCTTCAGCACCGCTGTCTGCTGAGCTGGTCACCACTGAGGACTTGCATAATACAAGGAAATACAAGATATCTAGATTTAGATGAGATCTTAGGAAGAACTTCTTTGTTGTGAGGGTGGTGAGGCACTGGAACAAGTTGCCCAGAGAAGCTGTGGCTGCCCCATCCCTGGAGGGGTTCAAGGCCGGGCTGGATGGGACTTGGAGCAACGTGGTGTGGTGGGAGGTGTCCCTGCCCAGGGCAGGGGGGCTGGAACTGGATGATCTTTATGGTCCCTTCCAACTCTAATTATTCTGTGATTCTAAGTTCTCAACAGTAGCTGGAGGAAGGTGTGGCAGCCCCGCTGCAGGCAGCAGCAGGAAGAGCGCTGTGTTTCCCACAGCGTGGCAGCCTGGGCCCGGCTCTGCCTGTTTGGGACGGGCAGCAGAGCTGGGGCTGGAGGTCTCACTGGTGTCAGGTGACACCTTCCACATGTGTGGAAGGGTAAATGTTTCTTAGGAAAACAAAAAAGCCCCAAGTTTGTTAGCCTGGTGTCAGTAGCAGGAATAAAATAAAACAAGCAGGTAAAACTTTGTAAAGAATTAGACAGTACAAATACAGCGTGTGTGGAGATGAAAGGCTGAACGACACGTGCTTGACAAAGACATTTCCTCCTCCTGTGCCCCTGTGTTCCTTCTTGAGTGGGGTTTCAAGATCTGATGATGTCAACAAATGATATATTTGATGTCACATATTTGACGTTCTCTGAGGAATTTGACTGTAGTGTGACCTGACAATTAAACAAAGGTGGTGGGGGAAGGTGGCAAGGTGAAATTTAAGAATGATGTTAGGAACAGATCCTGCTTCTTGATTGGTAATTGGAAGACATAAATAGGCAGGCTATTTCCAGTCAGTTCCTCCACTTACCACTTCTTTGTTCAAATACTAATACTGACTTAAATGATCCAAGAGAAGGTTTATAACCTTCACTTTTAAAGTTTACTGATACCAGGTACACGAGATGATCAGTAACAATATGTTACTGCTGTACCCTGGTCTCACCTTACTGGTTAGATGTCTCTAAGTGGGAAAAGGATTTTAACACAATGATAAAGACCATATAAAGACTAGAAAGCATGATAGCTGCCTTCCAGAAACTGGGAGGTGGCAGAGAGGGACTTCCAGGATTTAGTTGCAACAGTGATGCTCTTTGAACTTCAGTGTTGTGGGAAGAGTTGATTTGATTGTTGTTTTTTCTTTCTTTCTTTTTTTTTTTTTTTTTTTTTTTAAGAGAATCAAGTTGTAGTGATCATGTGTGAGCACACGGTGGTGATAGAATGGTCTGCTGGAACATAATCTCCAATTACAGTAGCTCTTAAGTAAGATACGAAAATATTGGAGAGTTCAGATGAGGCCACAAAAATGCTCTGGTTCTGGAAAACAAACCCTGTAACAGACCTAATGAACTCAGTTTATTCAGGCACATCCAAGAGAAGAGGGTTGAGAAGTGACTCAGCCACTCTGTGGAAATCCATGCCTATGGGAAAGTTAGCTGACCAGCTGAGTCAGTCTGTCCAAGCTACACAAATTCCTTTAAATTTGACACAATTTCCTAGCAGCAATGGAGGCTAATTATAGAAATAGTTCACAGGAGAGGTTAAGGCTTGCTGGAACAGTATCAGTTTTTAAGATGGGCTTAAACCTGAAATCTTAGGCAATTTGCTGGTATAAGGATGTCCAGGTCGTTTGGGGAAAATTGGTGAATCACCTCCTGGGACTGTCTACTTCTTAGGCTGCTTGGCTGCAGAAATAGCAGGATTTGTGCTTTTTGAAATGTTGCTTAAAGGGCTGTAGTTCTAAATTAAGACAGATTTGAGCAATCTTACACTTTCAGATGAACCTCTGCTTCCAGAGGCAATTCCACAGGCGGTTCTTACAGAGGAAAGTTAGATTAGGGTGGTGTGTGTTGCTTTCTCCACTGTGCCTTAAATTGTCAGTTTTTCCACGGAGAGCAGCCACAGAGTTCCTGCACTAGTCCAGAGAATCCCCTCCTCGTTTCTTGTGTCTTCTCCATGTGTATGCAGTCTCATCCAGATTTGAGGTCAGCAAAGGGATTTGTTAGGGCATGAAATGAGGTTTTCACCTTCAGCGAGAGCATAGTTTTCATGCTAGAACTTCCTGCTGGCACTGGTTTTATCTCACCAACTTCTTGTAAAGGGATTTGGGGATCTGTTTGTCTCCACATCTTGTTTCAGCAGCTCACCAGTGCTTTCAAGGTAATAGGTTTTGTAAAAGTGCACTGAATTCTAGGGTCAACTAAAGGTTCTGTTGACTCGCTCTGAAATTATGACTTTTTAATTAAAATAAATAAATAAATAAATCTCCCTGTGTTTCTGTGAATAGTGAAACTCTGCCTCTTGTGTAGCGCTGTGCATTTTGGTGTGCTCTGAGGGCTGCTGCCTCCCTGGTTTTGTGTGGAAACGGGCACCTGCCCATGGCTGTGTCAGCTTTTTGGCACAAGCATCACTAACAGCAAAGGCTTCTGGTTCCCTGTTTTTTCTCACTGTGGGCACAATCAGTAGAGTGAGAACAGTCAAATTTTAGCATGTGGAAGTAGAACCAGCAAAGTGCATGTTCTGAAGTGGAAATAATCATTCAGAAAACCTCTGTTTGGGGTTTTTAAGGTAACAACGCTGTCTGTTAGAAATCATAACCCTCCCCTCCACGGAGGTGGGTTGGTGCTTACAGTTCAGCAGGTGCAGCAAATTCTTCTCGGCTGCCTTTGTTGGGGGAGCTGAGCACCCTGCTCGTATGAGGCCGTGTCACAGCAATGTTCAGAGCGTGCAGGGGGTTCAGGACTAAGCTACAACACTTCAAACTCTGCCTCTTCCAGCCACACAGAGTAGTGTTGGTGCTTGATGTCAGTCACGGCAAACAGGAACTGGGGAAGCTGGAACAAGGAGAGTTTCTGTTGTGCTCCAGAGGGAGGTGAGAGGCAGAGGCAGGTGGTGGTCCGTGTGAGCGCTCTCAGGGTTAGGAGGTCCCTGCTCTGCCCTTCAAGGAAGGTCTGGGAAGTTACAGCTTGGATCTCAGTGCAGGGGTAGAGATGCCTGTTCGGGGTCAGCAAGAACAGTAGAGGAACAGGTATATGCATTTATGCTCTTTGGTAACCATCCAACCTCAAACCAGGGTTTGAGGTAAAACAACTGATTTCCTGTTCAGTAATTTTACTTTTCAGTTGAGCCTCTTCTAACTAACTGAACTCTCTGAAATGAACAGCATGTATGTTCAGCAATGTCTGCTTCCAGGGTGATAAGACCTGATTTTTTTCCTTTTCATGCCAGTGTGCAGAGAGGCTTCTGCTAATTGCTATGACAGACAAGGCCAGCTCACTTGATTATTTGCCCCCTTGTAGGGTTGGGAGCAGAAAGGCTTTTAAAGTGGTGGCACCTGAGGGGAGGAGTGGGCAGGGCAGGGGACCCAAACTGGCCAACAGTGTGTTCCATCCCATCTGCATCTTCCTCAGTGTAAAAGCTGAGGGATCAAAGGGTCAGGGTTTTTTCTTCAATGTCCTGTGTCCGATGAGGACTCTGTTTGTCTGCTCTGATCCAGATCTGAAATCCAGTTCCCATCTGTTGCTGAGTGCAGTCTGGGACTTTCCCAGTGCTGCCAGTGACGTGATCATGATCCTGGGAGTTTCCTATGGTTTTGTATACTTTTCATCATTTTATTCTTTTATTAGTATTTTCATTAAAGTAGCTTAGGGTGGGGTTTACTCATAAGTCACTTTTCTTTCTCATCCTGCTCTCCCTGAAGGGAGATGCTCTCCATCCTCTGAAGGGTGGAGAAGTTAAATAGAGCAGCTGTCCTTTGTTTCAGTGGCCAGTCTGGCCCAAACCATGACAACAACCAAAGCACTTGCTCCTGTGAATAAATAATTTTACCCAAACTTGCATTAAGTAACTTGCTGATGTGCGAAGAGATGTAGCCATAGAGGAGAGGGCACGAGGGGACACAGGCCACCCCTGGACTAACTAAAGAAGCGGTTTGATAGAGACATTTTATTGGAATTAAAAGTGTTCTTCTCTTGAGCCAGGATTTAATAACTTGATTCGAAAACTGAGTTTGTGTAATATGCTGGTACCTTTAAAATAAAAATCCTGGATTCTTTTGTGGCTGGCTGAGGATGCTGGATGCTGAGAGCCTCCTCGAGCAGCTCTCCTGGGTAATTGCCTGCCTTGGCGGAAAGTTTTGGTCATGGGGGACCAAGCAGTGTGTGACAGGAACAGAATTACATTGACAGCAACAGGAGATACACTAAGTGCTGAACATCTTGCTGTTTCACATTTTCATCTCTTAATTGAATTGATGTGTAATAAACTAATAGAGTGTAGGAAAAACTATGGTAGATGTCAGTGATAAAAGCTTGCAAAGTATTTGCAGAAGAAATGAAAGGGGGTGGGGTGGTGGTGTAGGGGAGGGATGAAGAGAAACTCCAGGTAGGTTTCTATCAGAAGAGAGTTCTGGAAAGCTGCTTTCCCAGAGGATAAGTCTTCTTTCTTTTGTGAATCCTCACAGAGGTTTGGTGTTGCAACTTGAGCAAATGCAAGGTTCTCACCTTGTCCAGCTGTTTGAGATCACGAGCAGGGTGTCCTTTCCCAGCCCTGCTAACTGCCTGCTGCAGGATTTGGGACAAATAATGCTTTATGGTCTGCAGATAAAAATCAAGCAAGAAAGCCCTGTTTCCATAATTAACAACTTAGTTTGGTTCAGCTTTCCCGCTCACTTGGGGTGATGCCTTGGACCCAGTCCTTGGTGCTGGCTCTGAGTAAAAGCAGACCTGTTTGAGGGCTGAGGCAGTCGCTACTGCCAAAGGCATTTCTAAAGGAGAAGAAAAAAATTACGTTACTAATTCGTACAGAATAATCCTCTTTGCAGTGTCTTCTGCAATAACTAGGTAGACAGATGAGACTAAAGAGAGGTTAAGTGTTCTGGATCGTACCAGAAGCAGCTAAAAATCCTTCAACTTCTGGCCCATCCCCTAGAAAAGAGAGGAGTCTTGTTTCTTCTCTGACCAGTACATCCCACTGGCATGAAGCTGTGTGTTCCCTGTACTTAAAGTTCCAACACTGTGGACCTGGAAAGAGAAGGAATTAAGCAAAGGAAAGAAAGTTCTCATTTATGTTGTAGAATTATTTGAACAGCAGGGGCACAAGAGTCAGTTTTGATATGGTCACACTTGTAAAGTATCAGTGTGTGATGACTGTGACTTCAGGCTGTTCTTCTCTGATTAAAATAATGTTGTGTTTTTATATTTAGTGGTTAGCTATACCTGTACCATGTGATTTATTCTTGGCTATTGCTCATTTTGCCTTCAAAAAGCAGAATATTCTGCAGTGCAAGGGGGTACTACACATGTACCTGTGGGCTCAGTTACTAATTTCAGGGTTTTTTTTCACTCTTACTTTTTTTTTTTTTTTTGCATTTTTCATTCTGTGCTGAAACTTTCTGCTATATGATTTCAAAAGGCACTTTATGACCACTTTTGATTTTCACACAAATTGTTTGGGTTACACATTCATGAAAGAAGAGTCTTTTTTTCCAAGCATCCATGACACTGTCTGTCTCTCCACCGCTGGTCTTTTTAATGTCAAACTCTGCCTGAACCTCCTCCAGGAAGACGCGGTTCTGTCAGGAAAGAAGTTGGCTGGAACGCAGCGATGCCGGGAGGAATGTTTACAAGTGAGAGAGAGCAAGCACAGGAGGAACTTTGCACTGCTTGGGAAATGCTTGCTGTGTGAAACCACTCCCAGTGGGTTTTCCTAGGTTATACAATTGCCTGGACATTTTTTGGAAAATATTCCGTGGGGACTTAGATCTCCCACTGGTACAGACTGAAGGGAAATGAGTTTGGCTTTTTGGGACGGGGTTGCAATTTTACTTTACAGGGCAAATAGCAGCTGTTCCAGAATGTGCAAAGCAGGCTTTTATTAGCTGTGTAGTTGAAAGCATTATTGTCTGGTTTTTGTTTTGTAAGCAGTGGTTGCCACCAGGCGGCTGGGGTGGATGGGAGTGGAGGTTTCCTGATGTTGTGTTTGTTAAGGTGGATAACCTGCCTGGGTTACAGCCAGGGTTCTCTGAGTGTTTGATAACAGCAGTGTGGCGTTCTTGTTAGCCGCCTGTCACTCTTAGCCACAGGATCTTAACAGAATAATGAAGGAAGGGTGTTGGCAAACAGGTTGAGGAACGTGTGTGATGCTGCCAGTCTGGGTGTTCCAGGGCAGTGGGTACTGCCTGGGGTGGCCTTGGCTGAGCGGGGGTGCTCTGTTGGGCAGCACAAAAAGAGGGGCACGTTCACAGACCTGTTCCCTTCCTTGCAGTTCTGTGGTGGCAGCGGAGCTCCCCAACCATCCCTCGGTGGACAAACCTTCCCGACCAGCTCCCAGGGTGAGTCTGTGTCTGGATGCGTGTGTCCAAGGGGTGTTGGACACCATGGGGGCCAGGGCCCTGTTTGGCAGCATGGGGGCAGCACAGCTTAAGGAATGCCTGCCCCTTGTTCACCTCTGTCTTCTCGGAGATTAGAAAAGGATAATTTTCCACTGATTGCTTTGGTGATCTCCTTCACCCTGTGCTCATGGCTGGGGTGTCTGGGGCTGGCAGCGTGGGATGCCTGGGTCCTTGGCGTGGGGAAGAGGAGGGCAGTGATAGCACAGGCGGCTGCTGCTGCTCCAGGCCTATTTGGACAATTTAACGCTGAGATAATTACAATTAATTTCTGTCCTGAGGATCAATATCAGATTTCCTGTGTGGAGTTTGTTTCTGGAGGTAATACAGACACCTCTTTTCGCAGGATATTTTATTACCTCCTGTAGGGAGGCGAAAGGGGACTTGACAGTAAATCAAGTACTGATTGTACAAACCTGTAGCAAGTACTGTTTCATCGTGGTGGTTTGTGTGACTGCCCTCAGATGAAGACATCCTTGCAAATAGGTAATACTTTATTGTACGGCACTGTATTAGGGAATATGTTTATAAGGTATCTAATTTGGTTTGTCAACTTCATTCATGAGACTCCCTTATTTTTGTAAAGATTTATTTAGCTACATGTTGCAAAGTTACCCAGCGTTTCAGGTAAAGTAGATTGTGTGCAACTCAGTTGATCTTAAAAAGTTGTGTTCTTAAAAAAATGTTTAGCTTAAAAAGTTAACTGCCCTCAGACCAGATCTGATTCTGTGTCCTTTCTTCTCTCAGAATGGGAGAACCGTGGTCTCTCTTTTCACACCACTACCTGCCGAGCCGGTCACCAGTGGGGACTTGCATAATGCAAGCAAATATAAAATATCTGTGCAGATGTCCCCAGTTAGCGTATATCATCTCTTTTCCCCTTTTGTTCAAATAACGACAAAGCTTGGTATTTAATGAGAAATTTCTGGAAAGTCTCATTTTGGGCTTTTCTAGTCGCCCTTGCCCGTGCTCTGAAATGCTGCTGCAGCTTCGTTAGAGGGCACTCGTGAATAAGGACTGACATTTGCCAGACTCCTCAGAGAAAAGTCCTGATACAAATGTAATTTGCTGCCCCAGAGTAGAAAGTATGAAGCCTGGGATGGATTACCCTGTGTGCTCTGCTATGCACTGGTGCAAGGCAAGGTTGACTACGTTGCTGATTTAATAGTTGTGCGGGAACGTAGCAACAATCCATTGGGTTATTCACTATAGTTTTCCAACTGTGGATGAATTAATTTAAATAACTTGTTTTTCTCACGGCCCTTACCCCGTAAACTGCCTTGATCGTAAATGAAGATCCATTTTAGAACCTTATTTTTGTTGTTTTGTTGCTATTGTCTTAAAAAAAAAATCCTTTAGAAACCGTGAGTTGCTTCAGAAACTCTTCTAATTCCAGCCTTTACATCAGTTCTGTCTGTGCCTTTGAAGAGTAGTTTATTGTGTCTTTTTTCGCTTTCCTTCTCTAATAAAGAGGGTGATGTTTTTTACCTTGGGAGAAGTAATAAATGCATATAAATGCATTTTGATATCTGAAGTGTTTCAGAGTTTTTTCAAAATATAAATAAAATATTGGAAAAGCAGGAGTTGGGGAATTCACATTTAAGACCATGATTATTGCTCAGCTGCTTTGGTGCTTCTTCTGTTCTGGCAAGATTATAGAGCCTGATCATTTGCATTACTTTTGACTTTTCTTGATGGTTTTTGGCTTTTTTGTCCAAGGAGAAGCAAGCATTCTTTATATGCAGGAGTCAGATTGTCTGTAAACATAAACATAATCTTAACTTTGTCCAAAACATACCTTGTTTTGCTTTTAGAAAAGCATACCAAACTGGTGGAACTTGAAACTTTTTTCTGAGCAATTAGCACTGAATCATCCCTGCGCTGGCTGGGCTTGGCAGAACCCGAGAGCGTGTTTCCTCTGCTGGAACCATGCCTGCATAGCACAGACCTTGGCTTCAAAATACTGCTTCCCTTTGCCTCCAAATTCCCACTTCTGTCTCTAGCGTTACTGGCAGCAACTGGGTTTTGCGAGGCCACCCCTGGGCTGTTCCCATGTGCACGGGAATGGGATATGAACGTGGCCACAGAGCAGAGCAGCACCAGCTATGGACAGAAACCAGTTGTCCGGCTGACCGACCACTCTCCTTACTGGGAGGTATGCCTTTCAACTGGGACCAGCACGTCTTTCTTACCAGAGGTTTAGCTTTACGCAGAGGTGACAGCTTTATCATCTGCGGGCTAATGATGGTAGACATTGGTGACCTGAGAGTTTATGGAAGGAGATTCTGTGCTGCAGCCAGAAGACAGTACTTTGGTATCCTAAAGATCTGTGCAGTGTGTCCATGGATTCTAATGGCCAGGGGATTCTGATTCTCCAAAATCAAACCTGAATAATAAGAAAAAGTACTTGTCAGGCATTTTTTTTCCATTCCTAGTTTTAAACCTCCTCCTGCACCTTCCCTTTCTGTCCTGCTGGCATGGCTCCTTGTTAGCTTTTTGGCAGAGTGGTTGCTTTGGAGTGAGGAAGGATGGCTGAGATGTTCCTTCTCAGGAGTTCTTCAGGGTCTGTCTCAACTAGAGGGTATGTGAGGAGGCAGCAGAAGCTGAGCTGAGACATGGTGTGGGTGGCTGCAGATGTGTGGGATGAAGCATGGTGGAGAGACTCATGCCACCTGTATGGCAGCTGATTGGAACAAGGTGAGCAGCTCTCACGATGAGTTCTCAGCTCGGCAGCCTTGGGAAGCAGCTGCTGGGCTCCATCCCAGCACAGTGATTTGTCTGCTGCCCCTCTTCCACCACCTGGCATGGGACGGTGGCAGTCACAGTATCTCTAGGGCACAGGCAATGGGTCAGGGAGGGTGGGCAGCCCAGAGCTCACCCTGGGGCTCTTTTGGGCCCCTGGATTGTTTCAGAGAGTTGGGAGTCGGGCAGCAGGCAAGGCTGGATGGCCAGGCTGCCAGAGATGGCATCCAAGTGACTCTGGTTTCTGAGGAAACTTTTAATTTGCCTGACTGGCAAATGGGATTTCAGGGGAAATGGAATAAATAAAGGCTTCCCTGGTAGAAAAGAACAGTTACTGAGACTAAAGCATTTTCATCTGGAGTACTGTGTCCAGTTTTGGGCTCCCCAGTTCCAGAAGGACAGGGAACTGCTGGAGAGGGTACAGCAAAGGGCTACAAAGATGATGAGGGGACTAGAACTCTGCTGAGCAAAGGCTGAGGGACTTGGGTCATTTTAGTCTGGAGAATAGAAGACTGAGGGGGGGTCCTCATCAGTGCTTATAAATACTTCAAGGATGGGTGTCAAAAGTATGGGACCGGTCTTTTTTCAGTGGTGCCCAGTGACAGGACAAGAGGGAACGGCCACAAACAGGAACCATAGGATATTCCATCTAAACATGAGGAGGAACTTCTTTCCTGGGAGGGTGGCAGAGCCCTGGAAGAGGCTGCCCAGTATGGTGCTGGTGTCTCCGTCTCTGGAGATGTTCCAAACCCACCTGGACGCCATCCTTTGCAACCTGCTCTGGGTGACCCTGCTGTGGCAGGAAGCTGGATGAAATGATCTCCAGAGGCCCTTTCCAACCCCTGCCAGTCTGGAGTTCTGTGATCTGTGGGGCTGGGGCTTGTGGTTTTAATGGTTTTGAAAAGCCCAGCTCTTGTGATTTCTCTAAATGAGATTAGAAATGACATTTTGAATGACAGAAGCTTTAGCAAAAATCCTCACCTCCTCAGTGTTACTCTCTGGTCCCATCCGTAGATGCCCTCTCCTGTGTTTCTACAACCTGTGACATCTACAGAATTTGCTGGAGAGGAGGTCCAGCATGCCTGTATGAAATACTTTCTTCCAGTGTTGAATAGCGTGTCCTACAAATATTTTCTCACACAACGTTCCTGTGGAAATTGAAGTTTATTTTTATGTTGATTTATGTTTTGGTCTTTGTCAGTCCTTGAAGGCTAGCTGGAGTTGTGTGGTGACATGTTGGCATGGGTTGGCCAATGCCAACTTCATGGCATGTTGTACTAGATGTAATTAGTAGATGCTAGTGTCATCTTTGCTTTGGTTCTGAAATCACTTGCATGTACCATCTGATTTATATTTAAGAAGATGGTTGCAGTTCTTGGTCACGTCTATAGTTACAATCAGTGTCGTACTTAAAATGTTCTGCCAAATCCTCCTAATTTTTCACTGTGCATCACCAGCGCCTTCTCTTTTTGGGATCTGCAGACCAAATGCATGTTTCTGGGCAGTATTGTGAGGGTGACATTGTGACTGTAGTTTCTTGAGTATCCATCCTGTTAGCCTGACTCCACACTGGCGTCTGATACGGCAGGTTATTGTGTTGTTCCCAGAAGACGATGTGGCACAAATTGCTGTCTCATATGTGGAGGCAGTGACAACCAGAGGCTGTTTCCTGCTTCAGTAAGAGTGAAGGAGCCACTCCTAATAGAATGTAGGGTAAGAAGGAGAAGGTGTGTTTATAAAAATACAGGAGAGGAACATAATGGGGGTAAACACAAATTTAGGCCAGTGTTCTGCCTAATGTAAGAACGTAAATGGAGTAAGCAACTTTTTTTTTTCTTTCTTTCTTTTTTTTTTAAACTTTTTTCACTAGAAGCAGTTCAGCTCAGAGGTTGGGGGTGCTGGCTGGCTGACTTGTCATAGGTTTAAGTTCCAAGAAGTAAATATTTTTTAAGTAAAGTGAATGCAAAACTTTGGGGATATACTTAAAACACAAAAGAAAGAAAGAAAGAATAAAACTGAAGAAACCCTTTTGTGTACAATGTCCAGAGCAATTTTAAAATGCTCTTGTTCCATGCCTAAACAAATGGTTGTTTCAGCTAAAGAAAAATCTTTCTTATTGATTTATTACACCAATTTAGATATAAGCCCTCTGTGCAGGGTTGTCAGTTTAATAGAACAGCTTGCTTTCTCCTTTCAGATTTAATCCACATGTTGTTGTATCAACAGAGCCTTTGTCTCTGCTCAGTTACGACTTATCCTTTTTTAATAATAAAAAAAAAAGTGAAAAAGTGAAAACACATGTTTTTTAACAGCCCTATTACAAAAAAGCATAGGATGACATAGGGAGACGTGACTGTCACATGGTGACTCTGATTTGTAGGTAGATTCAAAGTGGTGCTGCAAAGGAAAGAGTGAAAAATGGACCTTTCACCTCTCCCAGTCGCAGTGACGGTGGAAATCCCAGCAGTGACAGGAGGAGGCAGCATTATCTTTAGCCAGGATTTCCTAGGGTTTTGTCCCCTGCTTGTGCAGCAATGCTAAACATGCTCTTTTTAGTTAACTCTAATTTCCTTCCTTTTTTTTAAAAGGGGAACTTACCCAGAGGTGTATGTAATTCACATTTCCTTCCTTCCTGCCTCCCTCCCCCGCGGAGAAGGATTTCTTTCTTAGACCCCTCCTGTTTTCCAAATGGAGAGGAATTATTCTCAGGAAACTCATGAATTTGGTATTATTTTTGTCCTTGGTTTTGTGAGGAAACATTTATTTGAATATCAATGCTTTCTTGATACCTGCATGAGGGCTCAGAAGTGGGTTTTAGAGCTGTTTAATAAAACAGGTCACTATATGGTTTGGTTATAAACCTTTACTTGGCCCTTATCACAGAATTGACTCCTGTAGCACCATGAATTAGCTCGGGATATTTACTTAAGTTCATCCTGAGCTGGCAGCTCAGTGAGTGAATGCAGCCAGAGGCAGGGCAGTTGCAGTATCTATGCCTTTGGCACTAGCCTGGATTCTTCCAGCCTGTGTGTGACTCCTGGCAGCCCCCACGGCCTCCCTGAATTCTCTTGCAGGTGTCAGCGCAGCAGATCCCACCTCACGTGTCGTTCATTATTTGCAGTGGTGGGATTTTAAAAGAAGCTAATAGTAACATGTCTGCAAGCAGAAGGAATTTGTCTGGCATTTAAAAAATGTGGCATGATCCTATTCCACTTCTCAAAGTTACAGAAGAGAGTAAGAAAAGATCCACCTTAGAGGCTGTAGTCATCAGTGATGGGAGAAAAAAGGTTGTATCCTCGAAGCCTGAGGCAGGTGATGGGACTGTGGCTCTGGCAAAGGGGTGGTCTTGCTGTGTCAGGCTGATCTCTTGGTCCACCAAACTCTTGAAAAAGACTACAAAGTCCTTGGCAGCATGTGTGCAGACACTAGGAATTGGCAGCTTGTCTTCGTAGAAGTGGGTCTGGCTCTGCCAGAGGAAGGGAGGCCAGGTGATCGTTACCAGTTACTGCTAGAAGAATTAGACCGTTGGCATTTAAGGCAACTGAGATGCTGTCGCATTCTCTAGGGTGTTAACTCTTGCACAAGAAGAAAAAAAATCTATTCCTTTGAACATGGCTGAGGAATGCAGACATACAGGGGGCGGTTTGTTTTCCTGTAGCCTGGCCTTTTGTCACTGCCGGTGTTTTCCTGATGAGGGCTGAGAAAACCTTCCCAACAGCAGATAAACCATGGACCTGGAGAGGTCTATACTTTCCAAGCTCTCTCAGACAGACTTCTGTCCTCAAGTCGCCATTCTACCAAGTGAGGTTCTCCAAAACTTGATACTAGTGGATATTTAGATTAGGTTTGTTTCCTTTTCACTTTATCACTGTTCTTATTTGCAACCAGCCATTAGTACTTCTCAAAACAGCTTAGAACTTGAATCTTTCCAGAGCCATGGTAAATGAAAGGGGTATTTGGGCTAGAAAGAACAATTTCTTTATGCTTGGATTTTGCAGGGCATTGTGCTATGTTGTGCTTTCATCTAAAATATCCTTGGGCAACCTCATCCAGCTTTGAAGTTGGCCATCCTTTGAGCCGCCAATTGGATTGGAAACCTCCCGAGGTCCCTCCCAAACTATCTTATGCTGTGATTCTGTTTTCTGGTAGAGTTCTGGCAAAGATGCTTCGTTTATATCTCCCTTCATGCTCGACAGCTTTCATCATGTTCCCATCATAAGCAGTTCTTTAAACTGAAGTGATGTGTAAACATCAGGAACAGTTTCTGAACTGTAATATGGCTTTCCTTCCTTCATAGTTTAGGCTGGTTTTTATGCTGCCATATTCAGATGATACGAAAAATCAATTTTCTTTTATTGCTGTTATTTTTCTAGCATTTAAACAATGTGGCATGATCCTCTACTTCTCAAAGTTACACAAGAGAGTAAGAAAAGATCCACCTTAGAGGCTTTAGTCATCTGTGATGGGAAAAAGAAGGTTGCATCCTCAGAGCCTGAAGCAGACAGTGGGACTGCGGCTGCGAGGAAGGGGTGGTCTTGCTGTGTCAGGCTGATCCCTTGATCCACCTCCACCAAGTGGAGATTGGGAGATAATCACTTTTTTTTTTTTTTTTCCTGTCCTCAGACACAGATGTTTTACCATGGGACAATACAAAGGATAATTTTCTAAAAAACATGTCCTTAGGTCAGCTTTGTTCCTTTGCAGTCTTTCTCTGTTGGGAAGCTGCAGAAGGAGGAAAGACAGAGAGAAGAGCCTTGCTGTTATTTGGGATTTACAGGAGTATATCACTGCTGCAGTTTGAGTGAGTGTAGCATTTTTGAGTTAAAAACTGAAGTTAAGAAAAAGGTAGTATTTTAATGGATATTGGTACCTATTATTCAAACACTTAACTTTATGCTGGATGTTATTTTGCCTAAAATTTAAGCAGTTGCTCAGGCATTTTGAATAGTAATGAAGTTAATACTGTGTCTTAGTAATTCAGGAACTGCATGCTCGACAAGGGAATGCTGACAGTTTGTTGGCTCGGTTGGATTTACGATTTTATTCTGGGGACATAACAGGATGGTGGGGCAATTAGATGGAGTTACATATAGCAAATGTATAATTTATCACATATGGACTCACAACTGCAGTTGACTAACCTTGTGGCTCACGCTTGCTGTGTGCACAGACTTTAACCTCTCTGTTTAGATTGCCAACGTGGTGCCAATTAGTGGGACTGTGATGTGGACACTCAGGAATATAACTCACTTCACATGGGGTACCAAACAGCTAGCAGATGTTAACCTAATGGTTCTTGGCTACTACCAGCCTGACTTGGATTTCAACCCAGAGGTGAAAGAATTTTTTTCTCTCCCATTACCATTTCCCTTGGGCCATCTTGTCCCGAGCATCGAGAATTCCTTCAGCTTACTCTGGGAGATGATGTAAACATTTCCCTCCCCCTTAAACCTGTTCTCACAGAGTCCTGTATGTTTCTTTGTCTTTATGTTAATTTTCCGCCTGCAATGTTAGTTATGCTGCTGGTACATTTTAGTATAAATTATAAATGAAACCATAAACACTGAAAACATACAGCTGGGGTTCTACACAGGAGAGTGTGGTGTGGTTCATGTCTGGTACCTGCAGCTGCGTCTTGGAGATGTGAGAAGTCTCTCCCAGGATTCCTCTTCCAGATCATAGGAAGCGGTGGGTCTGGCTCGCCTGGAATCCTGCCTTTCTTTGTTCTCATTGCTGGAAATTGATCTCCAAACCCTGGAAAAGCATTAACTGCAAGGCCCATGGTTTTCCTTCTAGAGATGAGACAGTGTTTGGTGACTGACTGGCAGATGCTGCGGCTTCTGTGGTGTGAGGTGGTAGGTAGTAGCTGTTACTCAGAACGATTTAAAATACGGTATGAAATGGAGTGTAGTAACTTGAAAACACTCATCACTTCACTATCAAGTGAATAGGTATGGTAAGAAGGTCTTTGTCTGTACAACCTTAGCAGCTTCAGCGCAGAGACCGGGCCCAGCTGAACGAACAATAGCACTTAAATACTCGTTGATGCCTAAATCCTGTTTCATAACTCACTGTACGCTCACCCAACATGTTTAACTGGGGTCTGTAATATTAGGGCTGATGCTTTTTGTTCTCCCTCTGGGAACTTTGTCTTGTCTTCTTGGAAGATTTAGCCTTTGACCTAAAAATGCTGCCTGTAACATGTCCAGCGTTTGGTTTTGCAGCAATTTCCTTACCTTGCTCATTTAATACTTTGGTAAAAGGCAATGGTGTTAGCATAACAGATGTCTGAAAAACAAAAATCATACTTAATGAGAAGTTTTCAGTGATAGTGTATTTTCATACTGACGTGCCGTTTTGGGGTGTCAGACTTGATTCAGTGTCAGCATGGACACCAAGAGGAGGAGTTGGGTGAGGGTTAAATAAATGTTGTAGTTATTATTCATTGAGCAAGGAAAATAAACCCCTTGTGAGGTCCTGTTATTTGCTCCTTTTCTTCAAGGTTCTAAAGCAAATGTTCCATTCATCGATGCATTTGATCCTGAACTTCCAAAGAGAGTGATTATTTTTAATTTCCAGAGATGAGCAGAACTGTTTCTGTCCTGTGGATTCATCTTTCTTGATGCTTATATATTTACTAAGGACAAAATAACAGAAGAAATGCAAACAGTTACTCTGTTCTTAGATGATGAATAATAGCTAAATACTAATTACCTTTCTTGAAGAGTAATTAATAACTTTCCCATGAATGAACGGGAAAAATTCAACATGATAAATCAAGAAGTGAGCACAGTTGTCCACTTTTAAAGACTGGCAGGGTCTCAAGTGTTGGGTTTTGAGTGACAGGAGACAAAATCCAACAGCATTTTGTAGCTACATTTGCTCTATCGAAGTAAGTTATTCAGGCCAGTAGCCGCAGACTTTCCCTAGTGATTCCACTCCGTACGAGAAATCACTCTCCTTTGGTGGTTTTTTTTTTCCTGTTAAGAGAATTAGGAAGCGCTGATTTTCAGCTCCGTTCTCATGTGTGTTTTAGTGTAGAGGTTCAGGGACACATTGAAAGTATAATGAATATGGAAGAATATCAAAGTACATTCAAAGTTCATATAAGTTTCTCCAATGTATAGAGGTTAACACCAAAATCGAGACACCAGAAGATTTCCTTCCTTCCCCTGGGGTTCCTGGCTTAATTAGTACAGGTTTTGTCTCTTATCTGTAATGACTATTTAAAAATACACTTGCTGGATCTTTCCTTCCTACCATACATATCAGTAGTCTTCTTTCTTGGCAAATAATAGCAGAAAAACTGTAGAAGTCCAGAAGAAAGTAAAATGCTTGATGCAAGAATGTATTAGATAATCATTCAAGCAACATTTCCTGGCTCTTCTTGAATGCCACTGCTTTGTTTTCTCACTGAAACTTACTCCCACCATGTTTGCTTTGTCACTTAAAGTCTTCATCAGGTGACAGACAGTTTTCCCCCTTAGTTCATTGACAGAACATGAGAAAAGAAGAAAATTGGGCCAAATGTGTACGTATTTCTAGACAGACTCTGAAATCTTCAGAAATAAGGTGGATCACAGAATCATAGAATCATCCAGGCCAGAAGGGACCTCCAAAGGCCAGCTAGTCCCACCTCCCCGCAGTCGCAGNTCTCTCTAACTGGTTGGATGACCAAGGGAGTTTGATTAACAGGGCTGTGAGAAAGTAGATGGAAGGAAACCCTCAACTGGAACACCCTTGTACCGAGTTACAGGTTCTGCAAAAATAACAGGGTGGTTCAAAGCCATGGGGAATAGTCTGGTGTCTAAAAGCTAAATGCCAGGTCAGGAAAATAATTGTGTTAATAACAGAGTCCTGGAGATGCAGTTTCAGAACTTGTAAATAGGAAAAGTGTAGAGTAATACAGAGTTTGTAGCTTTAAAGTAGGAAACAGAATGGGAGAAAACAGTCCCCCCCCCTCCCTCCCTCCCTCCCCAGTGTTTTTGGCCATCAGGAATGACACCTTTGGGAGACATCGGGAATCCAGAGAGAGGAAGACACTTTGGATTTTCTCCTGGGAATTGTGCAGAACTTGGTACAAAACTGTACTCTGATGGCCCTCTGTAAGCAGGAACACCAGTGTAGGTACAGATCCTTGCAGAAGGAATCCCAGCCAAAACCTCAGTGAAGTGGTACTTGATTTCAGAAGGGCAAGTGCAGCAGGTTGAGGAAGGGAGTTGGAAAGAAACTGGAAGGAGCAGTGAGAAGGGTGCAGCTTGTAGGTAGTGTGAAGGTTATGTAAAGGCACTGTGCTGCAGAGCTAATGCCTCGGCCCTCTGGAAAGCTGGTTGAGAGAGAGAAAAGTTAGGATGTGGAGCAGCAGGAAGAAGGACTGCAGAGGCAGAGGAATCCTTCCAAAAGCTGAAGTCATGACCGAGTGAGGAAGACAGGAAAGAAAAAACACTTTGAAATGCCAAAAACTTAGAGGAACAGCTTTCACAAAGTATAAAAAGTAACAGTTCTTTTTCAAATATGTTGGGAATAAGGAGCTCGTCTAAAAGTTTGCAAAAACCCTTGAAGATGAGGGTGTGAAAGAATCACTTGCAGAAGGTGGAGCAGAGGGAGAAGAGCAAATGAGTTCCTGAGGCATCTATGCTCTTCATGGTTGCTTTGTCAGAAGCCATCTCAAACTCAGCTATTAATGGAAGAATTTAAGAATGCAGTGAGCAATAACTGGCTGCAGGGACCAGGATGTGAGAGCCCAGGAGGGCTTCAAGGGAGAAACTGTGGAATTATTAACACTTGTGTGCAGCTTCAGCCCTATTAGATAATAAATAGATAGGGTGATATGATGCCAGTGAAAGAGTTCCAGGGAGCTTGGGGAACAGCAGACAGAAATCTGGCTTTATATTGTGCAGTGTCGTCAAAAGAATAATATAGACTAGAATTATTTGGCACATGATTTTATATGAATATGGAGGAGTCATGTCTTTTGTAAAAGGAAGTTGCACTTGATGAATCTTCAAGGAACTTGAAAGGCTCAGCAAACATCTGGACTGGGGCGTTCCAGTGTGTGTTATCCTCAGATTTTCAAACAGCTTCTGACATGGTCCTTTGCTGCAGCTTCTTAAAGCAAAAATGGTCTTTAGTAAACTGTTAAACTGGTTAGAAGTTGAGAAAATGTCTAGTGGCAATCAGTGTTCTAATGGAGGGTGGCTGCTGTTTGAGTCACAGAGGAGTTTTATGAGCCCTGTGCCTTTTAATGCTCCCGCAGATGATCAGAGGAAGACAGTGGATAGAGAAATAAAGTGTGAGTGTTTTGATGTGCTTTGGCATAGGCAGCTCTAAAGCTGCAGAAGTACCTGCCTTATGGTGCTGTGTGATTGGAAAATAAACTGGCAGGTTAAGCTTGGCATCGCTAAGTGTAGAGTAACATGAGAAAACAGAATTATCTGTGTTTACAGCTCTGACTAAACGAGGTACTGCCTCCCCCAGATATGGATCAGCTTGCAAATGAGGAATGGCAGGCCAGGCCTGAAAAAATGCCTGAGTGGGACAGAAGATAAGCAATCATTCCCTGTTTCTCTTTCATTCCCTAAAAAANTGCTGAGAGCTTGCATGAAAGCAGTTGGATGTGTTCTTGGAAGAAAGATCTAGAAAGTCTATTTTGTACCAGTACCTGGCATGTGGACATCTTGAGCTGTAAGTTGTTGGGGGATATGGCTGCCCAGTTCTTGTCCTTAGGCACTGGCCACTGGGCACCGTCCCAGGCCCAACTTGCTCATGGTGCCATCTCTCTTGGTGTGACTGGATTTTGGGGCCTTATTTTCTTAGCTGTATTTTGCTGTTTTTGTAGTTGTCTGCTCCAGCTACTCTCTCCTCTCTCAGATGTTCATCCTAAAACGTAAATGAAGTTTGTTTTTTATGAAAACACACTTTTTTGTCCTTCTTTTTGTTGAGTTTTTTTCTTTTGTGTAGTACATTGAGTTGTCATGTGTGTAACTTCAGTTTATTGTGTTTGTCTGCAGAGTTCTTGGACGGAAAATGGAGCTGCTGCTTAAGCATTTCCATATGTGTTCACTATATTGTTCAACTATATTCTCTACCTAATGTAACTGGGAAAAATGAACATCTTTAAAGTGTTATTTTTATGTGTTGGTAAAGAGTTAATGGAACTAGAAAATGTTCCAGATCAGTTTTGTCCCTACTGTGGATCCCCAGTGTCATGTCCTGATGGTTTTTAAGCAACCTACAGCTTTATCCATGAGTTTGATGGGCAATTAGTTGATCCCTCCAGGAGACTCAGTTGAATACAATCCTCCTGACATTTGAACACAGCAGAATATTCGAATGTTACCAAGTTTTCCATTTGTAAGTGAGTTGTTTGTTAAAAGTGGAGAGAACAATCCAAACTCTGCCAAGTACATACGAAGCCCTGCTGACCTCAGACAGAACGTGTTGTCAGTTTTGTTTTTATTTAGGGCAGGTTTGCAAAGCTCCTGTGTTGATAGAGGCATAAGGGAGCGTGTGATATGTCCCATCTGTGTAAACTCAGTTTTCTATATGCTGTCTTGCACAGATGGTATGGTTTTCTGTGTTTTTTTTATTTCACACTTTGAGCTGAAGGAGCCAGGTTTGAGGAGATGTGCTATATTAATTTAGTCACTTGTAAGCTCAAGATGGATCGTGGGTGAAGGTGGTGGCAGGAAAGAGTAGTCACTTCTGTCTCCTCAACCAGCCCATGTCTCCCCACCTTTTCCCAGTGAGCAGCTAAAACTCTCTCTCTCCTTTTGATTCCATCTGTGGAGCTGAACCATTTGTTGCTGTAGGACGATGCTAATGGGAATGTTGACGTGGGGACGTCTCCTTGGCTACTGTGTGAAAAGATGCTTATATGGAAATGAAAATTGTGGCAGTTGCTCTAATTTTGTCTGCATTCTGGTTCCCAGCTTTTCCATCACCAGTAGAAGAGAATGAAATAGGAGCACTGGGGTGAGTTTTGAGGAGCCCAGTACTGAGGCAAAATCTGCAGCCTTTATATACAAGAAGAAATCAGTTCTAGAATCACAGAATGGTTAGAGTTGGAAGAGACCTTCAAGATCATCCAGTTCCAACCCCCTGCCCTGGGCAGGGACACCTCCCACCACACCAGGTTGCTCTAAGCCCCCTCCAGCCTGGCCTTGAACCCCTCCAGGGATGGAGCATCAACCACCCCTCTGGGTAACCTGGGCCAGTGTCTCACCACCCTCAGAGTAAAAATGGACTCAAAGAAATTTATATTTGACCTTCTAGGTCCTCTTTACTGAGCATTTGCAAATGAGGGGTCTTGGTTTTCTGTGGCTCTGAAATTGGCCTCAGTTGCAGAGATTTTAATGAGAATGGCAAAACCACATCTGGGTGTGGAAAACAGATGCGTTTCAGAAATGGAGGAAATGCTTAAGGAAGGAATTTTCTCAATTAATTCAGTCTGCAATTTCCATCAAGCAAATATCCGTCCAGATAAAGTTTTGTCAAATTACAAGCAATTGCAAATCAGAAGTAGGTTACAGTCCTATTGCTGGGGTTCTGTAAGTCCTGTTTATAATGATTTATGACTCTTTTAGATTGAAAATAGCTTGGAACCAGGTAGCTGTGTGCCTAGACTACATCCCCATTTTTCATTACTAGCCTTCTGCTGTTTGTTTTGTGTGAGTGGTGCATTTTGGGTTTTTTTAAGTCTTCTTTTGGGTCCTGTTTTCAATGACACCCCTCTCCTGGGTGTTGTAAGTCCATGAGAACCGCGCTGCGTTCAGGGGTTCTCTGAAACCTCCTTCTCCCCTTGTCTGCAGTGAGACCAGGCACCATAGTTTTGGCTAAAGGGAGATGGGAAGGCTCCAACCTCTGCCTCTTTGCGAGGGATGAATGTGGACATGAGCTGCAGCTCCGCACCCTGGATTTGTACAGGCAGTGGAGAGCAGTTCCCAGGGCATGAGTCAGATTATCCTAAAATGAATAATCTCCTTCAAGTGTGTGTGTCTGAACAATAGGCCTAGCCCTAGGAGACACAGATGTCTTAGACAAGCTCACGTAGAACCTGCAGTGAGTATCTCATGGAAAAATGAGAGAACTAGAGAAGAAAACAAGGTGACGGACCCTGCCAAAATAACAGCTTGGCTAAAACCAAGTATAACTATTAAAATGTTGCTGTTGAGTAATCAATGTGAAATTGATTTCAAGAGTGAAATTCTTGAGAACGCCTTACCCTCTTCTTGTTTGTTTTTACATTGTTTTCCATTTCCTATACCCTTGTTACAGCACTTTTCAATGAGTTGTTGAGGTTGAGCTGTGGACCAGCCAAACTCTCTCTGCCGTGTGTGGAAGGGCATTTGCCAGACCCCCCGGGCAGCGTGGTGTGCGAAGTACAAGATGCTCATTTTTCTCTTGCCATCCCCCATATGTGCTGACACCAAACCCCTCTGGGATGCAGTTGTACAGTCCCATATAGCAGGAGCGAGACCGGATCCCTGTGACCCTGCTCTCCCGAGGAAGGGGGGAGAAGAGTCTGGAGTACAACAGGGGGCTAAATATATGGGAGTTACAGTGTGTTTCAGCTGAGTAAGCAGCATGCCTTATCTTTTAGCCAAAATCTTGCTGAAACTCCTCAGTAAGTACATATTCTGGATCTGCTTAAACACACACAGTGTGATTTTTGGAACTGAAGGAGACATCCTTCCCTGGTCACCGGTGAGTGTGTTGGTGTGACTTTCAAGAACGGAACCCGTTCTTGTCTTGTGAAAATGATGCCGAAGTTCTCTGTGCTCCTGAAGCCGAGATCTGAAAGGCGTTTTCTTGAGCCCATCCTTGCCAAAGGTAATGGAATAAGGATGTGTACACTGGTGCTTATAAAGCTTAATTTATACTTGCTGGTCCTTTAATTGCCAAAAAAGCTGGAGGGTGGCCATGTGCCATTGAACCATCTATAGAAGGAAGCAACATTCATGTGGAAGATGCATATCTTTTATTTCCTATTAGCCCATCTGGATTCTCCACGTTACCGGGAAATGTTTGTGTCATTCATAAACCATTCATAAAATGCAGTCTTGGATTATAGAGAATTCATAAATATTTTAGAATGTGAAGGAGTGAGAATAGTACAGTAGTACCGTAGTTTCTCTTGCCTTGGTCTCTGAAGGATGAGAGAATCGTTGCCTGTCTTCCTGAGTCTTCCCCAGCGCACTCTGCCTTCCTGAGATGCATCAAGCTATAACAGGGCAGCAGCACCAAACCTCCCAAAGCATTCCCTTCCTGCATGGAGCGATGGTGATATGGAGTAAATGTAGGATAGAAATAAGGTATCAAATATCCACTTGTATTGAACAGAGAAAAAGGGAAGGAAAACATGGTGTTTTAGTGAACTCTTACTTTTTAATGCAGAATATCATCTCGATTTGAGCCTGACCTAATAGTGCCTCTAAGCTTTTGCTTAATTTCAAATATTTCTTAACTTCAAGCTTTAGAAGCATATTTTGCAGATGGATATGAGTGCTTTGCTGGGAGCTTAAGGAGCATGCTAGAAACAGTGAGGCATGGAAATTGTCTGAAGTGTTTGTTTGGCTTTCTTCGCTCGATGGCAGTTGCACAGGCAATATGTGAATGCCACTGTGTCTCCTTAGAACAGTCCAGTGTTCCCAGTACGCTGGAATGGAGACCGGAATCCTCCTTGCTTAGCTCTGTGTTGCTGAAGATTAAGTGTACTCATGGAATAAGAGCTGTCTGTGATTTCCTGCTCTCACAGCCGTGAAAATGCTGGCGCCCCTCTCCCTGGTGTGGCCAGTGTTCACTGCGGGGGCACATTGGGAGCCAACCTGCTCATCGCATGGGCCACCCAGCTCCTGGAGCCCTTGTCCAAGGAGCTGGGAGAGGTGAAAGGAAGGATATCACTCCATAAAGTCCTTTCCAGGCACATGCTCTCATTGTTCTTATAATTGGAAAGGATTTAAATGACAATCCCTGCTGGTGGCATACTCCCAGCTCCGCTATTCATTTGGTATTTATTACCTCCTTTAGAAAGAGCAACATCAAATTTAGAGGACTGTGCACCGTTGCGTTTCTCAGTACTTGAGGCTGAGGACTCCTTTTCCATCATTTTGGGCCATAGATTAAAAATAATGATAAAAAGGCATGTGGGGGGCACTCAGCAGATTTATTCAACCGAAGGCTTACTCTTTTCTGCCTTTGAGCAGGTCATGTAGGCAAGTTTATTGGTGGGTGTTAGAGTAAATGCCTGATGACTCTCCTCTTACTGACTCCAGAAGTTATCCCATCATCTCAGTGAGTACTGCTGAAATTAATGTAAAGGAGAGCGAGATCTGAAATCTCTTCCAGCCTCCACCAGAACCCAGCACTCATCTTTCTGCATCTTTTGCAGGTACCAATAAACGTAGTGACCCTCAGGTCCAGGGTGTGGGAGTGCCTGCACTTGCCAGGGCTTTCAAGAATGACCACTGCTCAAATTCTGCTTAATCACAGACCTGGATTAACTTGTTACCCTTGTGCCCAGCTACATTTCTGGAAGCACAAGAGCAAAATAAACGGCTGTATTTTTTCAGCTGATGTAATGACCAAAAGAAAACAAAGGAAACTTCCCAAAAGACTTATATTCATAAAATCTGATCTTTCAACATTCCTGAAATATCTGCTGATCAAAACTTTATTCCTCTGAGAAATGGATTGAATTTAGAAGTCTGTCCATTCTCAACATTTAATTCTGGCTTTTTTTTTTTTAGTTTGTTCTCAGCTGCCTTTAAGCAATTGTGACAATTCAGTGGGATGGTGTTGGGCTTTGATACTGAGAATCCATCTGCTGCAGACTTTATATAGCTGGTTATTAGTGAAATGCAAGAAAGGTGTAAGAAGAGATTGTGAACAGTCTCTTCTAATTCCAGGGTTGTGGGAACTTCAAAATAACAGCAGAAAGATTTAGATCAAATATAAGGAAATAGGTTTTCAGGCAGCAAATATGAGTTACGGAAAGCTTTGATGCAGGGTGGTACGAGAGCTAGAGCTCTTGGGAATTCAAGAAGCAACTGAACAAATCAGTGGAAAAAAACTCCATTAAAAACTTTTACAAGCCCTATCTCGAGTGCAGTGGATTTTTAGAAGCTGGAAGAGTGTCAGGGAAGTATCACTTCCGACCTACTCCATTTTAATGGTATTCCCTAGGCATCTGCTGTTGTCCACCTCTGGAGACAGGACATTGGCTCGATGATCTTTGGGTCTGATTGTGCTCCAAATGTGCTTCTGTCCCATGAAGTGTCTCCAAGGTTCATCTCTGCAGTAACCAGCCAGGCACTAACAGAAACGACTGATAAGTTTTGGGAGCATTAAAGAAAAAAAGAAGAGAGATGACAAAAAAATAAAGAAATGACAAAACACAGATCAAAGAGAGTCTTAAGCTTTATCTCTAGGCAAGAAGATGGTCTTACTAACCAAAGTGTTAAATATTCAGGAAAGTATTGTTGCAGCCTCGTGTGAACTCTTAGTCTGAAGAAAAGGTCCTTGTTTCATACAGTACCAGTGCAAAGCTCTCCTAGAATGCCGACAGCGATGTGGAGTCACAAGATTAGCCTTCACAGAATCGTAGAATCCCAGGTTGGAAGGGACCTCAAGGATCATCTGGTCCAACCTTTCTTGGCAAAAGTGTGCTCTGGACAACGGCCCAGCCCCGGTCCAGCTGGATCTGAAAAGTCTCCAGTGATGGGGAATCCACGGCTGCCCTGGGGAGATTTCTGTGTGTGTGTAATGTGATGGCTGTGCAGGAGTCCTCCGACCTGGTGGCCGACTTCATCCACTCTGTCATTTTCAGAGGTGCTTTCACCGGGGATGAATTCAACATGTGAAGGTGCCCCGTGTCAGGGCAATGCATTCTTAGGAGAGGAGAAGGATACTGTAATTGGCCAGCATGTATTTACAGCAGGCTGGTCCCTTGATCAAACAGCTTATCTGCTTGCTGAGCTTCTCTATATTTGAATGGTGTGGCCAACCCCCGTTAGTCAACTGGAGAAGCTCTGGCTTTTGGTTTTTCCCACAGCTGCATCTGACACAGCTGCTCTGATTTGGAAGCGCAGATGGCAGGTACCCAGAGACCTGGTGGGATTCTGGTAGGTGCCAAAATCACTTCTGTGCTTGTTGCATTTGTGGGAACCCTCCACATGGCAATGCTGCTGGCGCTTCTACTGCCCTTCAGTGAACTGGAGCGAACTGGAAAGGATGCGGGAAATCCAAAAAAGCAGTTTGGCCAAGCAGCCATTTTCAGTGGTTCCGTTGCTGCCATCTGTCCTTGGAAAAGAGTCGCTTCTCCCCCTTATGTGTCTTCAAATATCCTGTTCCTCTGGCTTTTTTTTTTTTTTTTTTAAATCAAGTTCAGACCTCTTGTTTTCTCCAAAGCTTTATTCTGTGTCTCAGTTTTCTCTTCCTCAGTATCCCTGGTGAATTCTGCCTTACAAAATCTGGGGACATAAATTGACCCATCGTTAATACAAAAATAAAATAACAATGAAGAGACACTCCCAGATCCCTTTCAGTCTTTGGTGTGGTCTGTCTTAAGACCAAACCCATATAGTGAGGGACTCGGGGCTTGCATGGGGCAGTACTTAATGGTAACACCACAGATCCAGTGGTGAGGTCATGATCTTCTCTTCACAGAAATCGGATCTGGAAATTGTCTTGCTAACACGTTTAATCCATTTCCTTGCCATTGTCTGGTTCTTTCCTGCAGTACATTTGTTGGTGGGATGCCCAGTCTCTCATAAAATACCCACGCAAAAGTGCTTCCACTGTTTCCCTGAGGAATAATTCCTTATATTGATTCTCACTGTTTAGGGTTGTGGCTTTTTTTCCCCCCCAGATACTCAGCCTACCTTTTGCTCTTGCTGAATGGCGTTGCTGCCTGTTGGAGTAGTCCTTGGAGTAAATTCTTTTCCTCTCAAGGCTTGCACCTTTCAGATCAGGTCTCCCACTGCCTCAGCTGTGCCCCAATACTCCCTCCACCTCATCTCCTGCCTTATCCCATGGCTGAGGCATCCCCGATCCTGAACATGTTGGTCCAAGTGCGTTGGGGAGCAAAATTTTCTTGGTAAGATGCCAAGATTTCAGAAGATACGTTGTCATGTGGGAGAGTTGACTCCAACAGAGAGCTGAGATCTGCTTCTGGAGTGCTGGATGTGGAGCCCAGGGCACCCCACCAAGCACCATCATCCCCTACTCCATGAAAACCCCTGGATGCCTTTGCACACTGGGGTGTTCCCGGTTTACCACTTATTTAGCAATATTCTTCTGCAGTACATTTAGTTTACTTTTTTTTCCAGACTTCTTTAGTTTTCATTCATAAGCTTGAGGTTACACAGGGTTTCTCTGTTCCTGAGAACTTCTGCCAAAACATTTGAATAAGGATAACCGGCACAATTTTTTAATGTATTTACCAGTTGTTCAAGAAAGATGGAGCCAAACAACAATGTCTTTCCAAAGGACTCTAAATAAATATTAACTGCAAAATTTTCTGTGAGGATGTTAAGTATATTACCCAAATTTTGTGGTTCTATTAAAAATTAACGTTAGTCCTTTGAGTTAGTCCAATAGGGTTTACTTTTCATGAACGTGTCTGTAGTTCACTTAGGACATTTAAAAAAAAAAATCCTAAATTTATTGTAGCCAGTCGTAAACCATAAAGAATTCAATTGTTGATACTGTTTCTGGTTTTCTAAGCATCCAATTTCTAACGAAAATCTATTGTTAATACCAGCGAAATTTATGAAAATAAGTGTCATGTCACAAACTCAGTGACAGTGAGTCAAGTGTTTCAGGATTTAAAAAAAAGTATTAGTTTTGAAACTCACCTCTGCATGGCACGGACATCTAAGAGCACTGGGGAAAATGGAAGAACTCCTTTATTTCTGTTGTCTTCATTGGAGTGTTTTCTGTCCACAGGGTTCAAGATCAGGCTGGATGGGGCTTGGAGCAGCCTGGCGTGGTGGGAGGTGTCCCTGCCCAGGGCAGGGGTGGCACTGGGTTGTGCCCAAGGAGTGTAGGCTGAGATGTGCATCACGGTTCTGAGCTGCAGCTTGATTCATGTGAAGATTGCTAGAGTTGGTCAGAATAAACAGGGTGATTTCAAGCTGACTTTAGATGAAGTTGTGTTGATTGGATTTCAATAACATTGGAAAGTTTCTGTAATGCTTCTAAGCACGGGTCTGTATAAATATTTCCCTAGGCCCATCAGTTTTTACTCACTGGGCACTGTCCTAATCTAATGTTGGTGGTTTTGGAAAAGCATTATATCTGAGATTCTTCCCAAGTCTGAAAGTAGTTTTTAATAATGATCCTGGGGCAAAGTCCCTAAAGAAAAGGAAAAAAAAAAATAAAATCATTTGTTCGCTTGCAGAATTCCTAGAGGCTGGAAAATTTGGCTGGTACAGTTTTTAGTAACAATCCATGAACGAGATCCAGAAAAGTCCATTCTTGGCTGAGCTGTTCCTGTTAACCAAAGGGCTTTCAAAGAACGCTCTGGGAAGTCATTTCAGGATACATAGAAGTTGTAGCCTGGAAGGGGTCTACAAGCATGTGGTTTGAGCAGGGGCAAAAATCCTGGTTTCCCTGAGCTGATGAGGAAGGGAACATAATGTTCTCTTTAGAAGAAGGCCACTTAAAGAACAGCTGCTCCACAGCGCTGCAGCATTTGGTGTGCATGCTGTGCAGCTGGAAATAGATTATTTTTTTATTTTTTTTAAATTAAACTGTGGTCTGAACTTATTCCCATCAGTGTTTGTACAGTCTTGTGGTTCCAGTCAGTGTGCACAGGCAACACAAAACCCCACTGGGCCTGAAGACCCACATAGCACCTTTTCTTTTTTGCAGCCTCCTTTCCTTTGGAATAAGCGTGTCTGGCCTAAAATCTTCTTCTCAGGAACAGGGTATGGATTAGGGATGAGTGGGCACCGACACTTGTCAGCCCTGGTATGAGAAACCTGCTGGGGGGAGATCATGTCTTGCCAGGAGGCTGGCTCTGCTCTGCGCTCATGAGACCCCACTTGGAGTCCTGTGTCCAGCTCTGGAGTCCTCACCGCAAAAAGGACATGGACCTGGTGGAACGGGGCTAGCGGAGGGCCGCCAAGATGCTGGGAGGGCTGGAGCACCTCTGCTGTGAGGACAGGCTGAGGGGGCTGGGGCTGTTTAGCCTGGAGAAGAGAAAGCTCCAGGGAGACCTTGGAGCAGCCTTCCGTGATCTGAAGGGAGCTCCAGCAGAGCTGGAGAGGGACTCTTGGTCAGGGAGTGGAGGGACAGGACAAGGGGGAATGGTTTTAAATTGGCAGAGGGGAGATTTAGATTGGATATCAGGAAGAACTTCTTTGTTGTGAGGGTGGTGAGGCACTGGAAGAGGTTGCCCAGAGAAGCTGTGGCTGCCCCGTCCCTGGAGGGGTTCAAGGCCAGGCTGGATGGGGCTTGGAGCAACGTGGTGTTGTGGGAGGTGTCCCTGCTCATGGCAGGAGGTTGGAAGTGGATGATCTTAAAGGTCCCTTCCAACTCTAAACATTTTATGATTCTATGATTCTATCCTTCTCCTGCCTGTTTCCCAGCGGGAGGCAGGAGCTATTGGCCCTGACAAGTGCTCTGCTCCCTCTGAGGTTTCCTCCTCCGTTCACATCAACTTGAGTGTAAACTTGGGAAGAAGATGGGTGAGCCTGTTCAGACGCCTGTCAGGTACTCAGGTAGGAGGAAGTCAATTGGAAAGCTCCAAATGTATGTATCCAGATGATTCCTTGGAAATTCTGTAATTCTCCTTTTTCAAAAGTCTTTTGAGGTCTCAAACACAGAGTCTGCCTTTAATTTATGAGAGTAAGTTTGGCCGTCTAGTTCAACTCAGAGATTTTTTAGGTTAACACCGTAACTTCTCAGTTGATAATTGACTCTTTTCTCCTCTTAATTACCATAGCAATCCTGTCTGTGTTTGGATTATCTTAACACTTTCACTTAATGCTTTAATTTCTTCACTTAGTCTCTGTATAAATGGTAAGGGCCCCATGTGATTTACTGAGGAAGAGGAGTGCAAGACAACATCCTCCTGATCGGCGGTTTGGTAACCTTCCATGTTCTTGAAATGGAGATGAAATGCTGTGCAGAGATGCATTTATTTCCCTCTGGGTGTTCATACAGTCACGAGTGGGACTGAATCATGATTTATAAACGAACAGGTCTGTAACAGCCCAAACAAGTGAAGGATGCAGGAACATTTTGCTGATACTACATGCCAGATTTCCAAGGATTGTTGTGTGCCCCTATTCTTGTTATAAACACAGCAGTAATCTTATTCTTGGCCAAAAAAATCTGCTGTTTTATTACCGTGACTTTCCTTTTCATTTATAAAGATGAGAAATGATAGCTGACTTTGTGCTGGTTTCCAGACTGATGAAGGCAATATCAAAGTGCTGATTCATTACTGCAGAAACAGTTGAATTCGCAACTGGAAATATAACTGCTCAATGTTTCTTTAAGCTTTTGGATTTTTTTTTTTTTTTTTAAAATGTGAAATTCTGTAGAAGCCGGTGTAGTGCTGGCCTGGAGCATCAGAGAACTGTGACAATTCATGCTGTCTCACTGGCTTGTCATCAAAAGCAGCATCCTAAGGATGTTTGAACATTTTGTCAGGGCACCATCAGTTTCGTTGAGTGCAAGAAGGAATGAGCAGACGCATGCTACTTCATTGCTAACAAAGCAGATAGATTTCATGTTATACTCTTGTTGTATGTGGTCCTTCTTCCCAAAAGATTAATAAAAGAATCAGACACCACATATTCCATTCTTTGCCTGTTGCTAAAACTCTTACCCCTGTTGGGCTTTAGGACCATGACCTCCAGCTTTACTGGGACCTGCGCTTGTTCGGGGTGCAGCTTCCCAAGGCTTGCCTGACATTAAAGGAAAATTTCATTGCATTAAGTGGAATTCAGGCTGTTGGACACTTGGTGCTCCTGCAAAATGTCCCCGCTGGCGAAGCTTTTCTTTTCATTCTAGAGTTGCTGCTGTCATCATTTATGAAATGCAGACATAGTTGCTGCTGGGTTGGACACTGAAAGTGATGCTGTGGCATTTCAGTGGTGTACCAGTGTGCTGGGACTGGAAAGCACTTGTGAGGAGGAAGGTGCTAAACCAAGTTTGGGAGGAATTATTATAATTACGGCAGTGTGCCAAGTATAGAATTTAAATAATTGTTTACGAGATTGGAGAAATGACTTTAAAAGAGGAGTAGTTTAGTTACGGTAAGAGCAAGGCTCTGCATTTAAGCAAAAATTACCATGTTTCCAGGCCAGGAGACGAGCAACGAGCCAGCAGTTGTATGGACTTCACTGACTTTGGTCTACTCAGTGGTCTCCTACAGCCCTCAGTGTCCCACTGCTGGAGGGGACAGAGCTCTGTGCAGGGGCCTTTACAACCCGTGCCATAGTCCCTCTGTGCCAAGGGGCCATGGAGATGCCCCTGCGGGGGGTGCATTTCAGGGAGGATGTAATGAGGCAGGTGAGCTGTGAGAGCTGGTGGAGGGGTCAGCTGGTGTTCCTGGGCTCTTTGAACAGAAATAATGGAAGACTGGAATTGAGTTCTTTGGTAAGTTGTGGAGTATCAGCTTCTGAAAGGTTTTAAGACTGGATTTAGATAAGTTTCTGTTGAAAATGGAGGATTTAGAGCTGATTCTGCCTGAGGGCGTAAGTGAAAAGGTCTTACGGGCCTTTCCAGCTCTATTCTTCTCTGATTCCCTGATATGTTTTCATACCACTCATTACTGTCATCATGAGTGCAACCAAGAACATACCACCATCACAGCGTCGCCAGACAAATTAAGTGACATTTTGTATAGTCAGTACAAGACTTTTGCCAAGAATTTTCCAACCTTTTCCGGCATGTAAAAAAAAAAAAAAACAAAAACCTAGTGCAAGTGATTGTATCTGTATTCCATTTTACATTTGGTCAATCTTGGATTCATCAAAATTTAAGAGTGTAAAGAATGTGGAGAGAAGGGTATTGTCCACCCAACCATCTGGAGAATATGAAAGGTCCCTGGAGATGTTGTATTGTGCAATAGCTAAAGCTCATGACTTACCTTCAAGAGCTCTAGATAGAAAACATGTGGAGGGTGAAAGGCAAAATGTAAACAGTAACATGAAAGAAAGAATAAAGCTGGCCCAGGTGCAGCATGATGTTCTGATTGTGAGATCCAGCTGGGACTACGTTACTGAGGGAAACTGGAGGAATGTTTCTCCAGTGTCTCTCTTTCCACAACCTGGAAGCTGAGCGTTATCAGCTAATTGTTAGGCTGGGTTGATAATGAGGAGACATTTGTCCTCTAGCTGCAGTTTGTCCCTTCCTGGGGCAGTCAATGAGAATCACAAAGGGTGTGCAGCTTGTGTCCCCTCAACAATCCTGCTCCATGAGCAGCCACTGTGAGCTCCCGCCCAGGCTCCTGCTGTCTCCCACAGGACCACGTCCCAGTGGTCTCCCTGAAAGTGGCAAACAGTCATTCAGCCCCAAGAAAGGGAAGTTTTATCCACAATTTGGGCTGATGGATCTCCTCATCAACACTGGATTTGTCATTAGGAAGTCAACAAAGCCAGCACTAACAGATGCCTGGAGGGTGAAGCTGTACCTGAACCACCTGAACCGTGAGCTGAAGGCCCTTTGCAGAGAGAGCTAGATGAGAACTGGTGTGCAGGAGACATCTGGTACCCACCTGCCCTGGCTGAAGACATGAGGGAAAGAGAGGTCTGTGCTGAGGTGGAGGATCTTCCACCTGGGAGGAGTGGGGAGGAATGGGGAGGTTGTAGCACTGTCCTGTCGTCCTGTTGGAGTCTTGTTTTTCCTATCTCCTGAGATTCGCTGTGGAATGACATGTTAATGGTTAATGCTTGTTTCCATCTTCTAAAACGGTTGAGCCCTGCCCAGCAGGATTTTGAGGTATGGACTTGCCCATGATGCCTGTGCCCCTGGCAGGGACCTGAGGGCTCTGCTCTGGGTGTCAGACTGGGTCCAGTTCAGCCCTGGTGCTTTCTCTATTGAAAAATGTGCAGAATTGGGGCTGATTTCAGTAGCTAAAGTTTCTGATACGGGTGTGAGAATGTGCTGGAAGGTGTGAATATTTAACTCGGATTCAAACTGCTTCTACCTTGAAAATTTGAGCCATTTATGTTGAAATTCTGGAAGTATTCTGCTTGCTTTTGAAGACAGTAAAGTCAGTGATGATTCCTAGCAGTGATTGCATCTTTCCCATGATCTCAGACATGATCTCACTGGTTCTTCAAGGGGGCTGTAACGCCTCTGTCCACTAGAGTAATGCAGGATGTGTGCTGCCACTCCTGTGCCAGGACCATGCAGCTGTGGGTCTCCCCACTTCTTGATCATCCTTTTCTTTACAGTGGGCAGTAGGTCATTTAACATTGTCATGGTTTCAACCAAGTTTACCAAAACCAGATTGACAGATGGCCTTTCCTCCCCCCCCCAAAAAAAAAAAAAAGAAAAAAGAGGAAGAGATAAGGAGATTTAAAAGTTTAGAATGAACTAAACTACTTTAATGAAGTATTAATACTAAAGTAAGAAGAAAATAATGGAATAGATACAATATGTACAAAACCATGTCAAGCTCCCAGGATGATGATCACATCACCAGCAGGCATCAGGAACAGTCCCAGACTGGACTTGGTGATGGACAGGAGCTGGATTCCAGCTCTGGGATCAGGAACATTCGAATCAGAGTCAAAGGCGGGTGAACAGACAGGGTCCTTCTTGGATGCTGGCCATCAAAGAAAGAGAGTTAACCCTATCATCCCTCAGCTTTTATACTGAGCATGATGCAGAGGGGATGGGATACCCTGTTGGTCAGTTTTGGGTCCCCTGTCCTGTCCCCTCCTCCCCACAGGGGTGACCCCTCGACGCTTTTCCACTTCCCACCCTCCAACGGGGCAAATAACGCAATTCCGTGCCCTTGGTGGTTCCAGCAATAAGGATAAGCGAGGGCCTCCCTGCACCATCCCTTGGTGTGACCAGGTCTTATCACCCTGAGAGTGATCAGTTTCTGAGCAACATGCTGTTGATTTCAGAGTTTATGTTAGTTAGAAGAGGCCCAGCTAAAAAAAGTAAAATTGTGAAACTGGTTCATTTTACCTCAAAGCAGGACAAACATTAATATTAATGCATTTGGCCAGGGGGATGTTCTTGTGTGCAGAGATGTCACTTTAGGATAGTGACTTTAGATTACCTGTGTAACAAGACACCAGAAAAGTCATTGTAAGGATTTTTAAAAAATCTAAATCAATTTAGAAGTCTCATAAGAATGTGTTCAAACCCACTTACAGCAGATTACAATCTGTTAATAAATGTAAAGAGATGATACAAACCTGCAGTGCGTTAGGTGGCAAACACTGTCTTTCTCTGACTGTTTGTTTACAATTTGGCACTGGGAAATGTCCATTTGCAAAAAGGCTGAAAGAGTTGTAAGCTTTTTTTTTGCTTTTGAAGATGATGTGATTAGAAAAGAGTAATGTTCCTTTTTCCTGGTGACTTACATTTACTTATTTTACTGACACACGTCCTGTCTTAGAAGTGATTTCTCCTTCCTTCTTCTTGGGAAAAATCCCATCACTGAAGCATTTAAATTCAGTGCTGTTGTGATTGCACTTTTGACAGAATTAATTTTCTTTGCCCCTTCTCCAGTTCTTTCAAGTGTAGCTCTTGCATCATGGAAGGGAAATTAGAGACTTCGGGGTTATTTCAGGCCAAGGCTGGGGGAAGGAGGGGCACACACATGTGTGTGTGGATATATACAATATTAATGGCCTTTGGGAATGTCCTGCTAAGGTGCTTTCTAGCCAGAGCCTGGGCAGGGGCAGTGCACCGAGGGGAGAGGGGCAGGTCCTCCTGCAGGAAAGTGCATCCAAGGGCACCCTGAAACCCGTTTCTGGAGTTTGGGCTGCTGCCACGTGTCTGCGCGGGCTGATGTTCACGTCTCCGATGGTGTGTCCCACTGAATGCAGGAGATAGTGTGTTAGCTTTGGAGATCCTGCACCCAGAATCTGTATTTTATGAGTAGCAGAGGAGATGTGTAAAAGAAGAAATCGTATCCTCTGAACCCAAGTACAGATAGCTGCATGCTGGTATCACAGTGAGTTGTGGTTTTTTGGCCTCCTTTGTGTTTTGTAATGTGACAAATTTTTATTTTCTACTGTTTAAAAAAACAGGAGTGTGTTGTGGCTTAGGTAGCCACTGTGCCCAGAATGGCTTTAGTACCTGACTGAGAAGAGGTCACACAAAGAAGAGACGTGGCCTGATAACTATTTGCCTAACACTATGAAAAGGGGGATTTCTCTTGTCCACTTGTTATGGACTTGTTGGTAGAGGGTGACACTGAACCAGGGTGAGCAGGAACTTTGAGTTGCTTTTGAGTTGTCCGGTGGAGATTCAGTCTGCCACAAGGCATGTCAGGGCAACTGTCACCATCTCCTCTCTGTCTTTATACCCGCAATTATCTTCTTTATCTTGCCTGACTTGAGTTTCTCCACCTGCCCTTAGCTGGCTCAGGTGGTATGCCTACAAGTCTGGTGACCATCACCAGAAATGGACAAAACAGACATGAGCTGCCAGGTGTTACCCGTGGGTTGATCATACTGTATCAACCAGTAACCCCATGCAGTAACCATGTGGAGTCATAAAAGAAGATCATAAATAATAACATGATTTAGGTGGGAAGGGACCTCTGGAGATTACTCTCATCTTCTCAAGGCTGGACCAGCTTCAGTGATACCAGGTTCCTCAGGGCCTTGTCTCCTCTCGTATCTGTAAGGGTGGAGGTACACAACATCTCCGGGCACCTGCTCCAGTGTCTGACAAGCACTGTGAATTTCCCCAACCCAGTAACTAATCAGAAGTTTCCTGGATGAAACTTGGGTTTGTCACTCCTCATCTTTGAACAAGATTCGCCTTGAGAGCACTCTGGGAAGGGAAGCAGTTGTGATTTTCAAGCAGGAAGATGAAATTGGCAAAAAAGCAGCCCTGTCCCTGTTCACACTTGGATCCTCTGATACTGCCATGGTATATAGTGGTGCCAACAAAGTTTTGTTTGCATCCATGGGCAGCAGGAGAGCGTTTATGACCAAAGCCATTCTAATTTTTGATTCTGCTCAGGTCTGTAGCTCCCACCAAGCTGAAGGGAAAGGCCGGGAGGAAGAGGCCTGTTACAGACAAGTGATGACAGGCCGGTGGCACCCCTGAAAATTTCAGTGTTCTCCACTGACTGCACTTCTGTGTTACTGTGAACCTTGTTGTGGAAGCCAAGAGCAGGAATTATCCTACACCTGTGGTTTTGATCTGCACTGGAGTGAGGAAAAGAATGTGTCTACTTTGGCCTCCTGTGTCTGATGGATGCCCCTCCAGCAGGGTGTCCCTATGGCAGAGCAGTAGGAGGTGTTGCCGACACTGGTGCTAAAATACACAACCTGTATTTGAAACAAGAAAAGCAATGGAGTAGAGATGATCTGTCTCATCAATTAGTGCTTCTTGTTCAGTCAAAATCGCCTCAGAGAGTAACTGCCCTGCCCGCCATGTCCCCTCAGCTGTTCATCTGCCTTCTCTGATGTGCAGGGCCTCACAGGCTGATTTTTGGCACCCTTCTGTTAAAGGTTTTAACCCCATGGTGTTTCTCATGTGGGGATTCCTTCCTAACAGCTGGGTGGAAATGTCTCCTAAATTTTCCCTGAAGTCGCCTGGTCAAATCCCCCTCTCAGAAGTAGGCAGAGGAGCCGCCTTCCATTTTCTGTGATGAGTCTGAGAGGAGAGGTGTAGAAAATGCTTAGTGCTCTGTATTTGGGTAGAAGCTCTCTGCGTCATGTAATCAGGCATTAAACACTGCCAGGCATTCTTATTTTATCAGGTAGTTGCTGTTGTTTCTGGAGAAACATGGCTGACGAAATGCACAGCTTGGCTTCTTGTGCAAAGGGAGCCCTTCTTAGGAAGCAGGGACTCCTGCAGCATGAGTAACTGATTAGTACTGGATTGCAAGGGCTCGTAAAATGATTTGGAGCTGGTTGGAGAAGTAAGAAATAAAATAAGAAACTAGAATGAGTTGCAGATGTGCATTGTAGATTTTAAACTGGGAATCCTAAAACCACTTGCCTAAGTTGAACCACATTAAGGGCTTGAGAAACACCAGGTCCATGGGAATCCTGTGCTGCTTGGCATGGTGTCCACAAGCCTCTGTTTTTCAGGCTAGACACCACATTTCCAGCTAGAGACTGTTTGGGTTCCAAGCAGATTTTTTTCATTTTGTTTTAAGCTAAATAAAAAAAAAAAAATGCAGCCAGCAGCCAGGAGAATATTTGGCTTTTGTTTCTTTACCAGCTGTTTTTGTTCTCGGAAACTCATTTTAGCTCCTGGTGTGTTTCTTCAATTTGTAGCTTATGACTCGCAGGAGCAGATGATGCGCTGCTGAGTGCACCCTTGGTATAGAGCTGTGGGAGAACCGAGTTCTGGGTTAGGAGGGCGGGCGAACCATTTGTCATTAATTCCTAGAAAGAAGGACTATTTGGGTGAAGGTCGCTAGACTGGATCTTGTGATGGAGAAGTTGGCCGCTTTCGTGAAATCTCGCTTTGTAGGAAGGCTTTAATGAGCTCCTCTGTATCATGAAGTTCTGCCTGTTCTGGGGTGGTGGCGGTGCCTGCTGCCCTGGAGCTCACAGAGTGAAAGGTCTGTTCATGGGGGCTGCCTTCTTCTCTCTCACCTTTGGGAAAGCCCTGCTGAGGCTGGGTTGTGGCTGGTGCTGGTGCCCTGGGCGGTCTCTGGCCACCCCACTGGCCTCCTCCAGTCCCCGGGTTCCAGCACTCCCTTTGATCTCCTGCTGCTCAGCCTTGGCAAAGCCACCGCCTCGCGAGGATGGGGGCCAGACTCTGGCCTCCTCGCAGCTATAAACCGTCAAGTCTGGCCGCATATTTGTTGAGATGCTTCTTATCTCAGCCATTGTTTTACCTTTCCTGCTTGTTCCCTTAACAACGGCTTTTGATCCAGCTCCATAGCGACTAACCCATCCCACGCCCACGCGGGGAGGCATGCATCCTCGGCAGGGAAAACAATGCCCTTATCTCCCAGTTATTGCTGATGGCATCAATATTATTCCTCATTTGTCTGGTGCAAGAATGAGAAAGAAAAAGGCTCTGTCCGGTGTGAATGCCGGGCTTGTCCTTTCTGAATCCGTTCACTTTACAGTTTCTTCGCTTTGATCTCAGCCCCGTGCGTTTTCTCTGGAGCTTTGATTTGCTAAAGCATGTAGCGCTTTATCATGTGCTTGATTTTAAGCACAGTGAGAGTGCTTGTGTGCTCAAGCTTGTTCACAGATGTGGTTCTGTCCTGGGACTGGTGTACGAATGAGGAGCCAGGGATTGTGGCTTAGTTCTAGCAAGGGATCTAGCTGGGCTTTCATTCCGAAGAATTATTCTTTAAAGACATTACTTTTTCTGCACAATTAATTTATGGCGCCGTATGATAAAAACATCATTTAGATTTCAAATGCAAGTCGCCTAAAATGAGGAAATGCCAGAGTTAAGATGCCTGCACAACACCAACCTACCACAGTGTGGGTGTGAATTATGACATAATTACATGACCACATCCCCACTTTTTCTTTTTCCAAAAGAAGTGTTCCTTTTCAGAGAGTAGAAGATGGATGTGCTCTGGAGTGTGGAGTTAAGAAAGCTCCTGTCTGTCAAAGCTCTGCCTTGCTGGTTACCGTAACCCGGGGTGTAGAGGGAACCGAGCCGGGTATTGCAGGAGAAAAGGAAATGCCGCATTCCTACAGAAGCCTGACTTTTATTCTTATTTCCTCAGTAGAGGTCTCATACAGAGGCAGCTGGCCCCAGGCTAAGCACACTCAGAGCAATTGTTACGGAGTTTCAATTAAATTATTTCTGAAAGGAAAAGGCCATGGGACTTGTAGAATAGAGAGGAGTAAGGGTAGCGTGGGAGGAGCGGGACCAGTGAAGGAGAGCCCTGATGAGAGAATCCCTGTTGGGGAGGAAAGAGCCAGGTGAGAAGTTTATAACCTGTAGAACAGGATCAGGGGGTAGAAGGAGAGGTTTAAATGGCACAAAATCTCTTCTGCTGTATTACCTACAATGTGCTTCTCTGCCCAAAACCTTTCGTAATTCTTCCCACCATCCTCATTGGGATAGTTTAATGAAAGATACTTGATGACAGACCTAGAGCAACAGAGCTGTAACCAGTACCACTTGTGTGGTCAAGCTGAATGCTTTAAGAAAACAAAAAATAAGTTCTGAGTTGCTGAGATCTGAAGGTGTGTCCCTCCTGGTAGGGGAAACCTCGTCTCTCTCTGTGTTTCAGTTTCCCATCTGAAAAAAACAGTAATATTGCCTCCTGCTACATTAGCTTTCTCAGCTCACGGTTTCTCGTCTCAGTCCCGTCCTGTATTTTGGTGCATCACCCTCAATTTTGAATGTGGTGATGCTGGGGAAGGAGGTGTTTAGCAGAGTTGTAGTTGTTCTTCATTTGATTTCATACCTCATGGAAAACTCCCAGTCCTCATAGTGGTCCCACCACCATTCCCATGGCTGCTGAAGGCTGCGGGTGCTGAGCTGGGCAGTGTCGGTGGGATGTGCCAGCTGTGGCCAGATGTGCTCAGCCCAGAGGTTCCTCCTCTGCGTGGGCTGGGAAGTGGAAGGGATCTGGAGCAGTGCCCTTTGTTTGAAGATCTGTGTAACCAAAGGGCTGGCTTTAAATCAGGATGGTTTAGGCCCAGGTTTCTCTGAGCTCTCCTGGGAGGATCCAGGACTGGTTTCTGAGACGGGAAGATGCTGAGCGTCGGTGCTGGTTGTCTCACTCGTGGGGTGAAAGTTGTTTCACAAACCTCTGTCTCACTTGTGATGTTGCCTATAGAATCATAGAATCATAGAATGGTCAGAGTTGGAAGGGACCTTAAAGATCATCAAGTTCCAACCCCCTTGCCATGGGCAGGGACACCTCTCCCTAGAGCAGGTTGCTCCAAGCCCCATCCAACTTAAACAAGTCCCATCCATCCTTAAACACTTCCAGGGATGGGGCATCAACAACTTCCCTGGGCAACCTGTTCCAAAGAATCAGACAGACGAGTTTCCAAAGAAGGTCCAACACACACAAATTCTCCAAGATACAGACACTTAGTTAACATAGCCTTGTAATTACCATCCCGCAGATAACCTTGCTATTTATTGCACTGTACTTTATGTCATGTTTCTCCATTGTTTTAAACTAGATGTTTTTTATAAGACCAGAAAACCCCAACCCCCCCAGGTGTAAGCTTGGAAGAGAATCGCACGTTTTCAGGATCTTGGCACTGGGCTTAGGTTGGTTAGTTCTAAGTTTCCATCCTTTCCTCATGCCAGCTTACTGCAGGTGTGCTGGGCTCCTGGCACACTGCAGCTGCTGGACATGGTGTAAAACACTTTGTAAATGCGACAGCTAAGAATGTGAAGGGTTTTTTTTGGGGGATAATGGACTTTTAATACAAGAAAGTCCAATTGGGTGGTTCGTTTAAGCCTCTTAAAACTATTGCAAAAACTGTGTTAGCTGTTGCGAAAACTGTGATTTCCTCATTTATATTAATTTTTTTTTTAATTTGTTGGATTTGGGTTTGGATAATTGCTTAGCAGCATAAGAACAAGCCTAATTCCAAAATACTTGAGCATGTTGCCTCTTCAGCAAGTCTGTTACACTCTTCCTTCCCTTGTCCCACAAAATCCCTCTGCTTTACAGAGAATCCCACAGGACCCAAAGAGGGGAGATAATTTATTTTTTGATGACTAGAAGCTTGTTGTAATCTTCCAAGTTCAAATTCTCTTCTGTCCAAAACGTGTTCTTACTGAGGCTTGGGCAGTTCGAAAAAAACCCTGATGAGCAATTTACTTTTATTTTTTTGTCTTACAAAGCGTGATTATTGTTTTAATTATCCATTGTTATTGTTTGTGACCTTCCACTAGAATTGTTCAGTATGAGTTTAGAAAGATTCCTGCTTTTATGTGAAGAGGGTGTGACTGCGAGGAAATGTTTGTTCAGTTGGGTGGAACAACTTATCTTGCTTGGGCTTTCTTGGTGGGACATTCATCCTCAGCTGAATGCTGCGGGAGCACTTCTTGAATTGCTTATCATCTCCGAATAGAAAACGGTGTTATAGACCTAACGGATTGAATTGTCAGTTCCCCTAAAAGCTCCAGGTGATGCTGTCTACTGGGCTGAAATGCCTGAAGAACGGTGATGCTGTTAGTACCCAACTTTTAGCCTAGAGGAAAAGAAGTTGGAGGGAAGGGACTGGGCAAACCTAAACTTCAGAGCAGCCACTCTCTGCAATCAAAATCTCTCAATAAAAATTTGAGTTGTGCAATGTAACCATGGGGCAGTAAATGAATGCCCTTTAATGAATAGAGTATTAAAATTGTCACTGCGCAATTTGTAGTTGGTGCATTTCTGTTTTGTATCTTGAGGAGTTAAATTCCTGCATGTTGGAGTCAGGATTTTGATGTAATGTTGAAAAGAAATGCTGCCAATTTGGAGTCCATGACTTTAGTAATTGGCGGCCCTGCTGCGTTATCCATAACAAATGGACAGTTCAAATGCTTTATGTTTATAGAACTAATTTCCTAATTTAAATGCCTGTTTAAAAGCTCTGGTTTAGTGTTTCATTTCTCAGTGACCTGATTGTTTCGAGGGATTGAGTTTCAGATCAGAGTCTTTCTAGATGTAATGTAGTGTGTTTCGGGAGCTCTGCACTATCTGAATTACTCCGAATGTGCGAGGCAGCAATGAAAAGCCCTCTCAGTGCATAGAAATGACATGGGATACTCTGGAGATTAGAAAATGTTAAGTATATGGCTCACTAACAGTTATTCTGGAAACCTTTGTAGATTTGGAGCTTAACCATTCTGCTCCAGACCTGTGTATTATTAATAACTTTATTTTCAAAGTGGTGACTTAGTCTAGTGCTGTTGTTCCCTGAGTGTGTCTCATACGTGAGGATGGACTTCCAGATTTTCCGTGAGGCTGTAGGTACATATTCTCAATGATCTGTGGACCTTGCTTTACAGTTAGTTTCTCAATTGTAAGTACCAAGCGGTCTTTAAAAACAGCTGCAAATAGTTTTGTTTTTCGTCCATGCAGGGGTTTTGACTGATTTGTTTGGGGCAGGGAAGAAGCAAAGCACCCAGAGGGCTGACTCCTCTTTACAGGAAAGATTTTGGTGCAATTACTTGACATACAGATTAGATGGTTTTTGTTTATGTAGTAGTGACCTGTAAAAAATATGTATGTGTATATATATATATTTAAATAAAACAACTTACACAAAGTCAGTGAAACTTTAAGCTACAGAAACCGGCATATTGTTTTAGACCATGCACATTTGGGAACAGGTTTATGTTCCAGCTTCTTAAAACCGTCACCTCCTGTTCTAATCAGTAGCATGCTTGCTGAAAGTAAACCGAGCCTCCTGGGGGGAAAACAAATGAATAATGTCCCACTTTTATTAGAATCTCATTAGTTTTGCAGTTATGAAGTATAAATCAAAAAAAAAAACACAACAACCCCCCAAAACCCCCAACCATAAGCGAAAACAGCAGTTCCCAAAACACAGGGCAGTTTAGATTCCGGCTGATGGCTGTCTGGCTCCTGATGCTTTCTGTGGGTCTGGAATTCGGCAGGGCCCCGCCAGGTTCACAGCCTGGCTCTGGTTAGTGCAGGGAGCAGGAGGCAAACACAGCTGCCACCGGTGCCTTTGGAAGCAATTCCTGATCCCCCTGGACATGAAGAGGTGGGAGTGTGCTCCCCCACGCCTGCTCGGCGCTGGCAGCCACAGCGCATTTGAGCGCTTTCAACTTGGCCTGAAGAAGATGCATTTTTAAAAAGAGCTTCTGATTGTGAAAACCATGGGTTGCTTTTTTTTTTAGCTCCTGCCTTTTTTTTTTTTTTTTTTTTTTTCAGAACAGGATCCANTTTTTTAAGAAAAGGCTTAATTGAAACTTTTTGTCTTGGATGTGTTTTGCAATGCCGCAATTTTAATTTTAGTGAAATATGGACATTGTGAAACTACAGACATCTGAAAATGGGCATGAAAATAAAAGAAAGTTAAAATGTGTTTCCTTCACACACAGTTTCTGCAAGATTATATTAAACCAGATAGTGGCAAAAGCGGAGTGTGATTGTTCATGACTGAAGCAGCTACTAAACCTCGCAGAGGTCAAGCTGGGGAGTGGTACTTTTTTCCACATAGTGACTTGAGTTGTTCGGGGGGGAAAAAATCTGCTGTAATAGAAATCATGGAGTCACAGAATTTTCATGGTTGGAAGGGACCTTTGAGATCATTGAGTCCCACCACACACACATACACACACACACAACAAACAACAACAAAAAAAAACCCCAACACACACACCACAAAAAACCAAACCCCACAAAACAAATCACTAAGCCCAACAATATCGGCCACTAAAGCATGCCCTGAAGTGCCACATCTACATAGTTCTTAGATATCTCCAGGGATGGTGACTCCACCACCTCCATGTGCAGTACCTTCCAGTGCCTGAGTTAGTTTTATTTCTGAAGCGGAGCGTGGTGCTGCACTCTGTGGTTGAGTCCTCATGAAAATAAGCTCTTCTCCGTCCTGTCCCAACGCTGTGGATCTCAGTGTCCGTTTCTTCTCAGATCAATGGACATTTCTGTGGAGCTGCCAATCCCAAAGGAGAGGAGTGAAGTAGGGTCTGGGTTCTGTCAGCATGGACTCAGTTACTGTGAGTAAGGCAGGGCAGAGGGCAAATGACAGGGGAAAGTTGAGTGGGACAGTCTTACAACCATCAAGTGGTTTGGGTTGGAAGGGACCTTAAAGACCATCCATTGCCACCCTCTG
>VXBW01007087.1:477054-512333 GCA_013400375.1 Thinocorus orbignyianus
AGCCTGCCCAGGTCCCTCTGGATGGCATCCCTTCCCTCCAGCGTGTCGACCGCTCCACCGAGCCTGGTGGCAATGGCAAACTTGCTGAGGGTGCAGATGAAAGCCTTCTCCTTGGCTGCTCTGTGGCCCACTGGGCCCTGGTGCTGGCTGTGGGTGTTGTCTGGGGCTATTGGCTGCCTGTTTGTTTACACAAACATGAGCCCCACACAGGCTGCTCTTCCCCCGCAGCATTTTCATATTTAAGGCCTTTAGGACAAAACTCGACTCGTTTGCTTTTTGTGGTTGTGTCTGCTTAACCACATGGCTTTTAATGTAAATATAGTAAATAATGTAAATATAGCAGTCCAAGGAGAGGAAAACATCTCTGGTTGAGCCAAATTCTATGGAAAATCAATTCCCCCTTCTAATGTTACACCAAAAAGATAGCCTATGTGCACTTACGGAATCCTGAGCATGTGTAATTTTAAAAAGTGGTACCCTACTTCGTACAGAAAAATGAGCTTGCTGAGCCCAAACAGATTTAATGACTGAGATTGGAGGGCACATGCAAGTCTGTTCAAAATCTGCTGTAATTTGACATAAACTTTGATTTCCTGCCAACCTGAAAAATGTAGGTCAGGAAAAACAGGTACTAGTTTCTACAACAGCTGCTTGATTCCTGCAGTGTAACTTGTAGAAGTATTTTTTTCTTTTCTTTTCTTTTCTTTTCTTTTCTTTTCTTTTCTTTTCTTTTCTTTTCTTTTCTTTTCTTTTCTTTTCTTTTCTTTTCTTTTCTTTTCTTTTCTTTTCTTTTCTTTTCTTTTCTGAAAAGTATTTGCATTGATTTATAAAACTTTGAATTTCGAAAGACAAACCGGTCTTTCCCTTTTTCCAGAAGCACTTCATTCTTTCCACGGTACGTTTGGAAATCGGAATGCTCTTTTACTTGGAGAGCAGGGGAGAAAGAAAGTTAAATGCTGGCCAGTTTGAAATGCTTTACATTTTTCAGAGCAGAGCAGGCTACGCTAACAAGCATTTTGAACCCTTCCCTCCGGAGTGCCCTGGGATGCCATGTGGCCTCATTAACTCGGCTGCTGCAGGAACAGACTGAAAGCTGCTCTTTTCATGTATATTGTTTAAAACTTGGCTGCAGTGCTGAGGTGGGGAGGGAACACCAGGGACGGGAAAAAACAAAAAAGGGAGAGAGCAAGGAAAAGAGCCCGCGGGCTGATATTGTTAGTTGTTTTGTTAGAGATATGGAAATTTTTGCAATTTTGCTAGAATAACATCATTTTGGCTTTGATCTGTTCCATTTGAGATGTCTTCTTTACACTTGCTGAGTTTAACTTGGATTGAGATGAGGAGCTTGTGGAGATTTGAGCGTGGCCCTATAAAGTCTCTCTTGGTGGTAGGTTAAAAATGGAGCAGTCTTGCATTTTTCCCCCTTGCTGTGGTCTAGATGAAGAAACAGACTTTGTGTTGTACGTGCTGTCCCCTGAGCACGAGGGACATCAGTGTGGGGTCTCCTTTGGAGGAGCTTTAACCCAACTGAGAATTCATTCAAGGTGGGTCCAAGTGGAGTCAGGCTGATGGACACCTCCATCAGCTCCTCGGCAGGGTGTGCGCTCTGTGCCTGTCTCACACTCCTGCTTTATTAGCCCCCGTGGATCTGTGGAGTTGTCTCACTCTCCATCTTAGCCAGGAACATGGCTCTAGGTGGTTTAGGATGGATATTAGGAAAAATTTCTTCATCAAAAGGGATATCAAGCATCAGAACAGGCTGCCCAGGGCAGTGGTGGAGTCACCATCCCTTGGAGGTATTTAAAAGCCGGGCAGACGTGGTGCTGAGGGACGTGGGTTAGTGGTGGGCTTGGCAGTGCTGGGTTGATGGTTGGACTTGAAGGTCTGAAAGGTCCCCTCCACCTGGACAATTCTGTGATTCTGTGATTGAATCACTGCCTGAAGTGGGTATTTGAGTATTTTGTGGAGGAGCAGGAGGTGGGATCTCCTCAAAGCCAGGCTGTGACAGAGTGGACTTGCTCGGGAGGAGAAAAGAGTTGTCCTGCTTGTGCTGAGCCCCTTATTCTCTGCTGTTCTCTATGTGAGACGGCACTGCCAGGTACTGCCCAAGCAGTGAGCAAAGAGTTTGGTAATGTGGTATTTCTGACAATCCAACCGATGACGGGTTAGTCTGCAGAGGGCCTTGGGCTTTCTTTTGGTGGGCACCAAAGGGTTTTCACATTTGAGTATTATTCAGCCTTCCCTTCCCATGGTCACCTTTGTCCTCCTCCTCCTCCTCTTCGCCTTTCATACAGAAATACTGCACCTCCTCCTTAGTCAAATCGGCACATAGGTATGAATTTCCTGATATCAAACAAAACTGTGTTTATCACCAGTTATGGTCAGTGAAGCCGTGTGTGGCCATTGCCCCCAGAGCACCCAGCCTGGAGGAGACCAGCAGATGTCCCAGCCTGTGTCTCTAGGGCTGAGGACTCGGGGAGAGGGGGCTGTCCCCCCAGCCTGCTCTCCACTTCTCTCCTGAGAACTGCAGCTCCGCAAAGTCTGGATGCTTTACAAGTGACTCAGTTTGGTTTCAGGCATTTGAATTCAAAATTTCAAATACTGGGTAGTCCGAATTTCCTGTGCAAAACAAGCTTAGATTGCTGCTGGTGGCACAAGTAGGAAACCAGCAGCTTTCCTGAAGGAGAGCTGTGAGAGGTGGTGGTGATGGATGATGCTGTCCCTGGGCAGCAGAGCTGGGCAGGGGCTCAGGGTCTGCTGAGGAGAACTCCCTCGTGGCTGTGTCAGGAGTACAGCGAGGGGATGTGCCTGCAAACCTTTGGATTTTGTGACCTACAGAAACACCTTCCTCGTTTCACAGGAGAGAATAGTTGACCTCTGTAATTCCTGTTAATTGTGGCGTTTCCACACCCGGAGTTGAGATGGACTGGACTGTTCCGGGGGTACCTGGGGCTGGAGATCAGCTTTGAAAGTGTGACTTTGGAGTCTTTAACGGTTGATTAACAGCTTTCGCTGCTGCGGCTGTGCAGATGGAAGAGCAAGCCTGATGCCATCTGAGCAAAGCTTTAGCGTTTGCAAGCTCTTTCTTCCCTGGTGCTGAAGTCAAAAGAGGGCACTGGAAATGCTTTTGGTTCAGCACCTTTTGCCGTTTGTAGATCAATATAGGTTTAATTGTCAATTCTCTCCAGGAATGGCTTCTTTTTCCACTCCTGATTGTTCGCTCAACCCTCCAGAGGCCGGGGGACTCGATGGCACAGTATCAGATGGATGGTTGGGGATCTGAGGCGTCATTGTCCCCAGCTTGGCTTCTTGATGCTGCGTGCAGCCGCCCAGCACCGCCAGCGAGGGCAATGACAGATGAGTCGAGGCTTCCCGGAGCGCGGGCAGCACATCCCCCAGCTGTTTGGAAGAATTGAGGGAGAAAAAAAGGAGAAAGGCAGATTATCCCATTATGTTTACAGGGCATCGGTCACACAAACAATGACTGTCCTCTTTGACAAGAGGATTGTTTAATTAGTTAAGGGTTAGTAAAGAGATGACTAAACATACAGCGCTCTGAAGGCATCTGCCTTTTAGTACAGCAGGCACGTCCTCCGCGCTGGGACTGGGCTTTGCCTTTCTCCCGAGGAGCATTGGAGGTCTCCAGTGCTCTGCTGCAAGTCTCTGAGCTGGTTACTTTGAGCATATTAAATTGAATTTCTGTTGTCTGAGAAACAAAATTTTGTTTTAGCTGCCTGTGAACTAGTTCTGAGCATTCAGAAAGAGTGAGGCAACCTACTTGGAAAGGCATGTATGTATTCTGCTGTCCTCAGTCCTCTTATCTTTATAGCTTTTCCCTTGCTCCTTTTTTTCTTATTTTCAATGTATGACAAGCGTTGCCAGGTTAATTCCCTCCCACAGACTCTGAACTGGACCAGAATGAGGATCTGTGTAAAGAGATTTTTAATGATGCATATGTAACTGGATTGAAATAGCGGAATTCAAACTGCACGTTGTAGTGGCTGTAAGCACAGTATTACACTTGGCTTCACCTTACTTCTGAATTTGAGACCATTAAATCCAATTTGAAATCCAGAGATAATGAATAGAGAGTGAACACAAGTAGTATATTGAAATGCTGGTGTTAGCATCGCTTCTAGTCTCTATATCTTCTCCAAGCCAATCAGTATACAGAAAACAAATCAATATTCGGTACTTGGTGAAGCGTTCCGTGATCCACATCTAATACCCTGCTGCACATGCAAGGGTTTGTTTGTTTTTAAATTGGCCTCTGCCTTTGTAAGCTAATGCTGACAAGGAATTACACACAGCACAATCTATGTAATATGAAATAATGTTGTAGCTTTTCTTAGGGAATCTACCTAAAATTGCTGTGTTGCCGTATTACACTCTCAAGCCAACACTTAGAAGCCACTTGCTTCTTAATGTCTATTTTTGTTTTGAAGCTTCGAGCCTCATGTTTTGTTTTTTTTTCCTTGGAGGCTTTTCGTTCTTTGTAGTGTTTTGTGGCTACAGAACAAATACTTCTAATCTATCAGAGGGGGTGTGTCATTAGATGCTTAATCATGGCCAGAGACGGTCTGTATCAGGCATTTTAAATTCATGGAGGGGGGGAAGATTGTGCGTCAGGATTAACTGTCCAGCGCTGGGGACAGGCTGCCTCTGTGCCTTCCAGTTATTGATCTGGCCTCGGCGAGCTTCCTCTTTGTTTGCTGAGTGGGACAGAGTGGGGAGGCTGTGCCCTGCCTCAGCGTCCTTCCTCATCCGTGGGGAAGACAATGCTCCTCGGCATCCCGGGCGGCAGTGAAAGGGCGATAACGCTGTGGGTGCTGATTTCAGACATGCCTTGGGCTCAGCCTCTGCTGTTTATTTTCTCAGCCCTCCTTTCTTAAAACGGTTGGGCTGCGAGTTTGCCCCCACCCTCAATAAAACAAGCTGTTACTGCCTTTCTTAAGATTAATTAAAATGCACAAATGTAGCTGGGGGCTGATGCTTCAAAGATCTTATCTGGAGACAGACACTCTGCCTCCGAGGGCCTCTTTCTGCTCATTCTCCTTTGTCCCCACACAGGGCTGGATGCCGGGTGACCAGAGGAGCCCCAGCAGGACAGCGGAGCGTTCCCAGCAGACGCCTGCTGCTCATAGGTCCCAAGGAAGTTTGTGGGGTCCTGGGTTAGTGCCTCACTTGCTAAATATCTCCTTGAGCTTCCTCGAAGGATGCACAGTGTTCTAAAAGATGTTTTTCCTCCCAGTAAATAGCAAGCAGCCTTCAATTACTGTCGATGAAGAGCTTTCGTCCTCCCGCTGCACCCGCCTGTGGACTCTGGCTCAGGGGGCTGTTGGCCCAGGCTGCGTCTCTCTTCCTGTTTTGCACAAATTCTTAGGCCAAAGGAGGTGGCAAAAGTACCCTGAAGGTAATTCAGGTTGGGGTGTCTCATCAGCACAGGATGGTGCTTCATGCTTTCATACCCGGGAAGATCAGGTTTCTCTCCAGTAGGAGCTGTGCCAGCCTGACCACCCACAGCTTTCACAAAGGGTATTGTTTCAGCATCTGAAGTGATTAATAATTTTTAGAAGGTTGCAGTTTTCCGTTTTCGACATGTCGCCTCATATTTCCTTTTTGAATCCCAAAAGGCTTTGGAGAAGCCAATAGACATGGTGCTGTGGAGGAGCCGAGGGACATGGTGATGTGGATGTGGAGGAGCTGAGGGACACAGTGGTTTGTAGAAGCTCAGGGGCACGGTGATGTGGAGGAGCCAAGGGGCACGATGAGGAGCATTTGTGCCATGATGCTTACCTGCATGGACAGGGGAACATTTGCAGATGTCCCTAAAGAGCATGCTGTCAATCCACCCCTATATCTGAACAAAGTTAGTGTTTCCCTCGGTTTGCAGCATGTCATCCTCATTGGTGTTGGAAAATTCTGCTTTTCAGGAGAACTTTTTTCCTTTAAGATTCCCAGAGACTTGCTTTGAAGTGCTACACCTTGAGCAGTCCCTCTGCTTCTGCCCCTTGCAGCAGTGCCCTATTCGGTTACAAAGTTTCTTGGGTTTTAACCAACTAGTGTTTTCCTTAACCACCATCAGGCTGTGAGAAATTTCCTCTCTGATAATGAGTTTAAATATAATCTTTCCTGCACCTTATTTCTATCTTCAGTGTGACTGAACTCCCTGAAGAGGGACTGCAGCAGCCCATGGTTGCACACAGCCGCAAGAAACTGGGCTGCGTTTCTCCAAGGTTCGTCACTGGATCCAACGGTACCTCGTACAAGCCAAGGACCACATGGGACAGCACTGTTCAGCGCCTTTCCAGTCTTTTCTTGTTTAGCCAGACCCTGGCCTGTGTTCTGTGGGCTCACCTTGCTGGAACACACTGCAGGGAGAGCTGTGCTGGCGGCTTTCCTTATACAATAGAATCATAGAATTGTCTGGGTTGGAAGTGACCTTTCAGATCATCCAGTCCAACCATCAACTGAACTCTGATAAAAACCATCACTAACCCCTGTCACTAAGCACTACGGCAACCTGGCTTTTAAATGCCTTCAGGGATAGTGCCTCAACCCCTTCCCTGGGCAGCCCATTCCAAGGCTTAATAATCCTTTCCATGGAAAAATTGTTCCTGATCTCCAATCTGAACCTCCCCTGGCGCAACTTGAGGCCGTTTCTTCTTGTCCCGTGGCCTGTGACTTGGGAGAAGAGACCGACCCCCTCTGGCTACACCCTCCTTTCAGGGAGTTGTAGAAAGCGAGAAGATCTCAGCCTCCTTTTCTCCAGCCTGAACATCCTCAGGTCCCCCAGCTACTCCTCGCAAGACTTATTCTCCAGACCCCTCACCAGCTCCATTACCCTCTGCTCCAGCACCTCAGTGTCTTTTTTGTGGTGAATGTCCCAGAACTGGATTGCTGGGGAACTGGCTTGCACCCCAGTGAGGAGGGCCATTTAAGGCACAGAAGTGGACGAAGGGACAATATTCAGGACCATTCTTACAAAATTCTAAGAAAGTTTTAGAAACTTTAAAGAAAGCGTGTGGCCATGGAAGGGATGCAGTGGGAGTAACGGAGAGACCAGTGGATGCAGCAGAGCAGCCCTCTGCCGCGTCTGTCAGCAGGGCATCCAACCCTTCTCTTATCCTGTACCCTTCACAGTGCTCAGCCCTGGTCCTGTGTGGCACACAGCCCCGGGGGTGTGAGAAGGAGCCTGAGGACTGGTCCCTCACGCAGCTGCGATGCGCACCAGTGCTGCTGGCAAGGGCATGTTGGATACTGTGCTTCTCGCTGACCACCATAAATGTGTGTCCCACAGCGTGGCCTCCTCAGTGCTGGTCCCCAGTGTGGCAGAGGTGACGGCTGGGCTAGTGACACCAAAGGAGAAGTGGTGATTCCCTTTCAGTTCCTTGGGCAGACCCTGCGGTTCCTGCCCATTGTCTGCACCCTGGCAGAGCGGGAGCTTTGCAGGAGAGCGCTGTGGGGTGAGATCTTTCTCCAGCGGTTCCTTTGATCGAGTGTGGACTTGTGTGTACATAATGCTTAATATCAGAGGTCGCTGTGGCAAAGCAGGGCAGATGCAGACTGTCCTGATGCAGCCAACTTGCTGCACTCTGAACAAGTGAATTAGATGATAGCATCCCGGAGCGGACATGGCATTTCATGTTGAAATGAAAAGGGAAAGAATCACGATCTTTCCAGCGGTTGCCCGCAGCTTTGCTGTTTCACTTTGAATTCCTTGCCAGTTGTTCAGATGCCAAATCATTTGGCAGACATAAATCAGATATTCCTGCCCATGCGTGAGGGAGAATAGTATGTTGGTTCTAACATTTGTATTATTTTATGGGCCGATTCATCATTACTTAAAGGTCTTTCAAAGGTGGTTAAAACTATGCATAATCTGTAGTAGTTTCTGAAAAATTAGACCATGATTATTGCAACTATGACTGCAACTAATAAATCGTACTGAGAAAAACACATGCCTTTCAGGTTAATAATATGCGTAACAGTCCAAAAGCTGGTTAATGCAGCATTTTCTTCAACTTCTTCTGAAAATAATGGTAGAGACTTCTGTAACTATTGAGATCTCCTCATCTGAGGAGCCAGTTTCACAGCAACCATGCATGGTGCTCCTCAGGGTCCTTCTGAAAATTAGTCTGAGCCTTGGACTGGCATACTCCGTACTCTGAGTGGCTCTGACCCATTTGCTGGGTGGTGATGCGGGACAAGGCTGGGAGGTCAAGCCCTTGTTTGTTTATTGTAATAAGAACTGAAGAGCAGTGAGAAGGTCATTGAAGACCTTCTTGTTTTGGACAAACAAAGGCCTGCTTTCTGAGGAGGAGCTTCTCTCAGCTTACTCAGGAGATGAAGAGTCAAGAAGAGCTCAACTTTAAGGAGTTTAGAAAGCAATTTGTTATCAGGCGTGGTAGAGATGACACAGACATGGCTTGGGAAGAGATGGGAATTCAGCATGGTGTGTGGTGAAAAATGGAACTCAACGTTGTTCAGACCTTGTGGGATTTGACATTATCCATGTGCCCCAGGAGAATGTTGGCAGAATGTGGGTACAAGCATGAGGAAGCCTACAAGGAGAGTGTGGTGGAATTATTGGCTTCATGCTCTAAAAACTTGACAAAGACTTAATTGACTTTGATGACCAACTTTAATTGACCTTGATGTCATCTGGTGAGAATGAAACATGTTCAGAAAGAACTGATAGGAGGTAGAAGGACCTATGGGTAGTGATGCAGGTAAAAAACAAACAAAAATGAGAGGCAAAACTTATTAAAACAAGTAGCTGCTTCTTGTTGACCAGGCTTATCAGATCTTAGGTGAGAAAAAACAGTGAAGAAAATCTGGGTCAAGCCTGATGAGGTAACCTGGAAATTAAAATGCTGGTAGCTTGTGGGACTCCTGAATTCTGAAAATGTTCACAAAGTGCAGTAGGCATTTTCAGGTGCCCTTGGGAGATGCAGAAGGAGCTCATCCATAAACTGAGTGTTGCCTGAGACCCGTGGAAGCTGCTGGTCCCTCTCTGGGTGTGGGGCAACCTACTGGTAACTCCAGTCCAGGACGGAAAATGAGGAGCTGCAGACAGTCAGGATCTGAGGGATTTGCTAACAACAGGGATAACAGAGGAAATGTGATTTGAGAGGAAATCCTTGGATTATTCTGCTTTGATTCTGGTAGTGTTTAGACATGGTCTGGAGTGAAAGTAATCAAGGAGACATCAACAGGGCAGAGTTTCAGCTCCTTTGTGTGAGCAGAAGTGGAGATTAGGAAGGGAAGCAGGTCAAGATGAAGAAAATTTACTGGATTGCTGGAATTACTCATCCATCCTGTAAAACCTTTTTGTTTAGCGTTGCGTCTATAGCTAGAGCTATTCAGGCAAAGCCCTCGGGAGAAGGAAAGCTTCAACGTGTTTTAGTTAAAAAAAAAAAAGAAAATTATTTTATCAAAGACAAACTTTCTTCCCTCCCCCCCTCCCTCTTTCCCCCCTCCTGTAAATGCCATGATTCTTAAAATTCAGTCTCTTTTGTCTGGGGGTTTGATTGAGCATCTGTCCCTCAGGAAGTGATTACTTTTACTGCACTTTTAGCAACGTAATTGCACTTCCAAAACTTTGTAGTGTAGATGTGGCTGAAGAGTCTGAGCCATCCCTGAGGAGCAGCCCCCAAAGCAAAGTATTTACCAGGAGGCGGGAGATCAGATCCTGTTCCTGCAGGCGCTGGAGATCCCTGTGTAAATGCTCTGACTCATGTCTGCTGGCCAAGCAGCTGCAGCGATTCAGAGGATGACTGTCCCCCGCTGTTTATTAGTGCTGCAGAAGGAATGTGTCCTTCTATCTCGGTTTCTCAAGCTGAGAGCCCAGACGTTTTGCACAAATTCTCTCACCCGCTGTTCACGTGAACAGGCCAGAACTGGGAGCTGAGGCATCAGGAGTCAGGCTCCAGCCAGCTGTGTGGGCACAGGGGACCACAGCTGGGGAGAGCGCAGTCTCCAGCCACCTTTGCCTGAGCCTTTTAGAAGTGTCTGGCTCTGGAGGATGATTCTTCTTAAAAAAAGAATCATAGAATCATAGAATGGTCAGAGTTGGGAGGGACCTTAAAAATCATCCAGTTCCAACCCCCCTGCCCTGGGCAGGGACACCTCCCACCACACCACGTTGCTCCAAGCCCCATCCAGCCTGGCCTTGAATCCCTCCAGGGATAGGGCAGCCACAGCTTCTCTGGGCAACCTGTTCCAGTGCCTCATCACCCTCACAGCAAAGAAGTTCTTCCTAAGATCTAATCTAACTCCCTGTCCAGCTCTCCTGTAGCCCCTTCAGGTCCTGGAAGGCTGCTAAAAGGTCTTCCCGGAGCCTTCTCCAGGCTGAACAACCNGCCCCTCTCTCCATCCTGTCCAGGTCCCTCTGGATGGCATCCTTTCCCTCCAGCATGTCAACCACACCACCGAGCTTGGTGTCATCAGCACCGAGAAAATGAATAAGTTTATTTAGGTGATAAAGCTCCCTCAGTGTCACAGGAGAAAGGGTTCACAGGTTCTGTCGCAGGGCACTGGGAAATGTCACTGGTGGTGGGTTCACTGCTCCACAGCGGTGCCCAAGCCCGAAACCAAAATGCTGGGAAGGAGAAAAAGCGCCTGCAGGAGTCAAAATGAACCGGCTCTCACTCTGGTTTTGGAAGCAGGGAAGCCACGTATTGAGTCCCTAGTGGTGCTGTGCTCAGTGTTAACACAAGGCTATTCTAAGGTTGGAAAAAAGAAAGCAAAGTAAACTTTTTTTAAATTTGGGAGGGAGTTCGAGAGGTACTGAATTGTCAGCATCTAAAGTAATTACGCTGTCTCTCCTAGTAAGAAGGATTTATGTGTTAATATTACAAGCATCTTGATTATTTATTCCCCTGGCTTTTAAAAGTTTTTCAGATTTCTTATATTGTAGTAGTTATGGCCAGTTAAATTTGTAAAGTGTGCTCACTTCGATAGTTTTTTCTGTTTGCTGAGAAGTACTTTTACACTTTGTTCTAGTTGAAATTTTGCATTGTATGTTTCCAAACCTTCCTTAGGTTTGATTTAAGGTGCTGGTTTGGAGGTGGAATGACCCTTGGGGATTCTTTCTTCTGAAGTGGTGATTCTTTGGTGGGTTAAGTGCAACCTACGTGTGCTTGAAGTAGCATTCAGACAGTACCACTGTGAGTGTCTCTGCAGCCCTGAGCTTGGGACTGGGAGGGTTGGGATGGTTCCCTCCAGGGATGATGGGCTCTGTCAGCCCAAGCTGAGACCTGAGAAGGAACGTCATGCTTTGGTTTGTTGCCCTCTCTGTTCTCCAAATTACTGTTGGAGGTTAGGTCACCTCCCTGGTTTGCACCTCCTCAGAAAGAAGCAGGGGGTAGATGCTGTCTGCAAGGTGTTGGTGGGTAGGGTGAGAAATACAAGGAGTTTGAGGTGACAGCAGAGATAGGAGTGTAGGTGTCCTCCATCACAGAGTGCTCGGTTACCGAGCAAACCAAGGGGAAAGAGGGGCCTCTGTGATTAGTATAATTTTACAACAGTATCTGACCCCCCAAAAGAAAAGAATTTTTAAGTCATTAAATGTTCATCTAGGAAAGGAGATGTGGGTTGTCTTAGCAGGACATGGCCATTAGAGCCTGAATCTTCTGTGGGTGCCGGGCACTGGGAGGGCTGGTGGGATGGGACAGGTCGGTGGTGGTTTGTCAGCAGAGGGGGCCAGAGACCAGCAAAACCAACAAACTCCCTTCTCTTCAGCTTCCAGAGGGAAAAGCAGGTGTGAAGCACAGCACTTTGTGTTCTGGAGCCAGCCATCCTTTCGTGGGGCTGGAGGGTGGTCAGAGAACCACTTCAGGCACCAGGAAATACCCTCCAAGCCTCCCCCTGCGTTTCAGCTGTGACTTTGGTTGTGCTGGTTATTTTCAGGATGAGTTTTCCAAGAGACTTGAACATGAGCGAGGTGCAGCAAGCGTGAGATTAGCAGAGAGAGCTTGGTCTGCAGAGTGGTTCTCCTTGGTGTTGCTGGCAGAGTAGGAGGACTTCACTCCTACTTCAAGAAGGTGGGGGCAATAAGAAAGGGCAACGCACTTTCCACCTGGAGGTGTCAGCAGGGCTGTGTCTGCTCTTGGCCTGCAGGAGCCCCTTGGTGGGAGAGGAGGTTTGCAGGTGATGGGATGTCGTTCTGGGAGGCTTTCAGGAGATGCTCCGAGCCTGTCACGTGACAGAGAAGGCCGCTGCCAGGTTGTTTTTCATTTTTTTTTCCCTCTTGGCTCAACAACCCTCTTCTTAGATACTCTGTTGCAATTAGTTTCCAGGAAGGCCAATAGCAAACTTTCTCCCAAGTAGTTGTAGAGGTTACAGGGATACTTGTTAAGTATTTATTTCCTTGTACCTATCTGTGACTCTCCAGATCTACAAGAAAAAAGGGCAAACATTATTCTTACCCAGTGCCCTGACCTGCAAATGCCCTATGCCTCTGCCTGGGCTGCTCTGCTCTGGCTCACGTGTCCTTGGGAGTCACAGTGTCCCTCCACCCGGAGAGCTTCAGGCCAGAAGTCACTGAAACTTGATGTTTAAGGGTCTTCCTGGGCTTTCAGGAACTGAGGTCCAGGCTGTGAATTTCTTTCCTTTTTTTTTTTCTTTCTTTTTTTTTTTCTCCCTCCCCCTTTGGAAGGGAGGGCTTATCTCACTGGGCACAGTCCAGTGATAATTGTCCCTTGTGCCCCCCCGGGAGCGACCCTCCTTGCTGTCACCACTGCAGAGCGGACGATGCGGTGTCGCTGCATTAACTGCAGTTGGATGCTGCTGTAAACTGTTCATCCTGGCGGGAAGGGAAGTGCTGACCCAGGCCTTTGAAGTTGCTGCTTTTGTAAGGGAGGGTCAGCTCTACTGTAACACATGCAGGAATGAGCTGCCAGGCTGGGATGTGCCCAGGCAGCGATGGGGCATGAAAGGCTGGGGGTTCAAGTGTTGCTCCACATGGTTGGTACCTGAACATGATGATTGTTTTACTCTTGGTACCCTGTGGATGTGGATGGGCCAATCCCATCCTGGGCTGCATCAAAAGATGTGTTGCTAGCAGATCCAGAGAGGGGATTCTGCTGCTTTGCTCTGCTCTGGTGAGACCCCACCTGGAACACTGTGTGCAGGGCTGGAGCCTCAATATAGGAAGGACATGGACCTGATGGAGTGGGTGCAGAGGAGGGCCACGAAAATGACCAGGGGGCTGGAGCACCTCTGCTCCGAGGACAGGCTGAGAGAGTTGTGGCTGTTCAGCCTGGAGAAGAGGAGACTCCAAGGAGACCTTAGAGCAGCCTTCCAGTATCTGAAGGGGCTCCAGGAAGGCTGGGGAGGGTCTGTTTCCAAAGACCTGCCGTGACAGGACGAGGGGCAATGGCTTTAAGTTGGAGAAGCGCAGATTTAGGTTGGATATTAGGAACAAGTTCTTTCCTCTGAGGGTGGTGGAACACTGGAACAGGTTGCCCAGGGAGGTGGTTGAGGCCCCTTCCCTGGAGATATTCCAGGTGAGGCTGAATGAGGCCCTGGGCAACCTGGGCTGGTTGAGGGTGTCCCTGCAACTGCAGGGAGGTGGGACTAGCTGACCTTTGGAGGTCCCTTCTGGCCTGGATGATTCTATGTGCTAGACGCTGGGATGTGCACAGGGAGACATGTTCTCTGGGTGTGGGGCTTTCTACACGGGCACAGATTTTATTTATTCCCTTAGTGTCACAACAGCTTGCTTATTGATATTAGAAACTTGGACAGGAACTTCCATTGAAATACATTCTTGTGGAGCTGGCAGGTGTCACCATGCTGAGGGGGGTAGCCTTGGTCATCCAGCCCACTTAGATAGACAGCTGTTGATATTTTGTCGTCTCTTTCTGGTTTTAATGTCAGCATTAATGAGAGGGTGTAGCTGGAACTGCCCAGCTCTGCTGGCTCCTGTTCTGAGCCCTCAGCAGTTCCAGGAGCCTTATTATGATAATAATGGTATGAAGTGATTAAATGACTGCCAGAAATGACCAAAAAATCAATAATCATTTAATAAAAACTCCATTAAACCAAAGTGGAGAAAGAAGGATCTCCTTCATAGAATGAACCCAAATAAAAGAGAACCACCAAGCTGGTGAGGGGTCTGGAGAACAAGTCCTACGAGGAGAGGCTGAGGGAACTGGGCATGGTTAGTTTGGACAAGTGGAGGCTGAGGGGAGACCTTGCCTTCTACAACTCCCTGAAAGGGGGGTGTAGAGAGGTGGGTGTTGGCCTCTTCTCCCAAGGGAATAATAGCAGCACCAGATTAAATGGTCTGAAGTTGGGGCAGGAGAGGTTGAGATGAGATCTTAGGAAGAATGACTTCACTGACAGGGTGGTCAGGCACTGGCAGGACCTGCCCAGGGAGGTGGTGGAGTCACCATCCCTGGAGATATTTAAGCAAGGTGTAGATGTGGCACTTCAGGGCATGCTCTAGTGGCTGAGATTGTTGGGTTGGGTGATTTGTATTGTGGCGTTCGTTGTTTTGTGGTGTGTGTGTTATTTTTTTGTTGTTGGTGGTGGTGGTTTGGGGGGTTTTTTTGTGTGTGTGTATGGTTGGACTTGATGATCTCAGAGGTCCCTTCCAACCGTGAAAATTCTGTGATTCTGTGAAAATTAATCAATACAGGGGGTGGCTTTTGGCTGCAGGGACTTGCCCTGGCCTGGTCCCAGTAACACCCTGGAGCATTGGTGTCTGCTGAGCTGGTGCTGGGCAGCCCTGATGGCCAGGGGACACTGAACTGGGGTCTGGGGTGTTGCTGGCGGGCACTGGCTGGGGGCTTCCATTGCCTTTTCATTTATAATTTTCTGGTAGGTTTTCCTGCTGGTGTCAGTGCTTTTTTTCTCTATCCTTTTCACAGAGAAGTGAAGTTTCTGTTTCTCAGTAGTTCAAGATTTACGTGATAAAAGAAAGGCTGCAAAAATAGGTGGAACTGCTATTTGTATTTCAGTCTGTGGTAGGAAGAGGCCACAGGCCTCTCCGTGGCTTTTCCCCACTTTGAAATAACAAAGGCTGCTGAGGTGGTTTGTAAATCGTCTGGGGATGTAGGTAATTGGTGACATACTGAAGGCTGAGGTGCCATAATTTGGGGAGTGCAGCAGGGAATTTGGGGGTGTAGTTTAGCCAGTGCACTATGAAGAATGAAGTTTTGGGATTGTGGCTGATAAAAGCCAAAAGACAAATCCAAACCCAGGGCTGGATTGGGGTTAAGTACAAAGTCTGTAAAGTCAATGAAAAGACACCCATGATCTTCAGATGATGTGTTTGTTAGGATTTCTGGGACTACAGCTCCTTCACCGATCCTCCTGACTCACTTACTTCTTGCAGAGGGATTCAGAATGATGGATATCTTTTGCTGCATGTGTCTGTACGTAACAATAAAGAAATAAAAAACGGGCTGCAAAACTGTGAGATAGGCCTAAAAATCACAGTATGGAGAAGACTACAATTACACATGGCTTCCTAGTTATTTGCCTTCTTGTTTCTAAAGCTTTAAGTTACTCTCACTTCACATTTTCAAATCTTTTTCCATAACCGAGCAGAATAGAAATCTGCTTCTTTTGTTCTGGTGACATTTTCAGAGGAGAGAGAAGATTTTTCTGCAGCCTCCCCCCAGCTACTGGGCGTTAAGGGAAGCCCTAGCTGGGACAGGGCTTGAGATGCCGGTGCAGGAGTTGACTTTGGATGATCCTGCTTGGACTGAAATGGCTCAAAAAGAAACCAGTGGCCTCCAGTTCCCTATCTGGTGGTGTCTGTGGCCTCAGCTTTCCCTGGGGAAGCAGGACCCTGATGTAAATGCCTCCTCATCCACCTGAATGTGAACCACGGGCAGGGTAGGTGTCAGGCCTTTGTGAGACATTCACGCTTTAGGCTTCAGGCCATGTACATGACTCAGGGTGACTGGGTGCCATTAGTAGCAAAACAATCCTGTGTGGCACCAGCCCCCAAATCCAGACCTGGAGAAAAGTCACAAGTCCTTGGAGAAGCAGTTTGGCAGGTCTTTGCAGAAGCCTGTAGCCATTTGTGCTGGAGTTCTGTGTGGGCAATGCTTTGAACCAAGCAGAAGACGTCCCTAACAGCAGCACAACTGCCCTCCAATGTGCTGGTATTCACCGCTTTAAAGTGATCACAACATCCTGCAGGACTGAAGATGTGGGGTTATAGTCTCCCTCTGGAAACACTTGACCTAGACCTGAGTGGGGCAGGTGGCCCTGCTTTGGCAGGGGCTTGGATGGGATGATCTCTGAAGGTCCTTTCCAACTCCTGCCACTCTAGGATTCTGGGACCTAATAGGAAAAAATGAGATAATAACCTTTTTAGTGAAGAACAACTGAATTGCATTTAGTATCGATTCCTAAATTACTCCTGTATGGTGTAAAAAAGCAAGGCTTGAGGGTTTTTTAGATAATGCCAGGATTGAAAGAAGCCTTGAGGAGAAACTGGGACTTGTTTTTTAGTGGTCAAAGGAATGAAAGCAGCGCCTCAAAGTGTCAAAGCTCACTGGAGGCAGGGACCCCCATCCCACGGGATGTTGAAAGGCTGCTCAAGATCTCTGAATATCACCCCAGGACAGTGTGATGGAGGGTTTGGTTCCCTGCCCCTCAAGAGTCTGTCCTGCTGGAATTTCTGTACATTTGAAAAAAGAGTGTAAAAGAAACCTTCTCAGTGTCCCGGGAACCTGCCCCAGCACCTCTGTGTTGGGGTGGGGTCTCACAGGACACAGCCATCAGAGCCACTGCTGGCAGGTGGGGAAATTCTCCTTTGCCCAGCTGCTGAGAGAGCCAAATTCTTCAGAGCCCTGGACCATGAACTTGCATTTCAGTGGGTCTGTGTCCTGATCACAGATGAATAACAGTCCTTCAGTCCTTTTTGTTTTCTAGGTGACTAATGGGGTAAACTGTGTTTACGCTAAAATATGTGTGTTCTTTTGTTATCTTCCCCCCTGCCCTACTTTTCTGATTTTTTTCTTTTTTTTCTTTTTTTTTCTTTTTTTTCTTTTCTTTTTTCACTAAAGACCTTAAGGAAATTGAAGCTCCTTCACTAGTACAACACGTTGAGCTTCATTCTGACCCAGTAGATCACCTACTGCAGCTACTTGCACTCAGCAGCTTGGCATGAGAGCATAGAATCTTAAAAATTGTCTGGGTTGGAAGGGACCTTTCAGATCATCAAGTCCAACCATCAGCCTGACTGATAAAACCATCACTAACCCCTGTCACTAAGCTCTATGTCAGCCCAGCTTTTAAATCCCTCCAGGGATGGTGCCTCAACCCCTTCCCTGGGCAGCCCATTCCAAGGCTTAATAACTCTTTCCACATCAAAATTTTCCCTTATCTCCAATCTGAACCTCCCCTGGTGCAATTTGAGGCTGTTTCCTCTTGTCCCATCACCTGTTCTTGGGAGAAGAGACCAACCACGTGGCTGCACCCTCTTTTTGGGGAGTTGTAGAGAGCTATAAAGATGTACCAAAGGAGACAATCACGGGGCCTGGTAAGAACATAAACCTCTTGAATCCCACTTTGAGCAACACACACCTAGTGCTAAACATGGGGTAGATGTTTGCAAAGTGACGAATCTTCCTCAGAGGAGCAGGAGGCTGTTACTCTGAGGGCATCTGGATGCACTGCTTGATGTTTGACGTTCTGCTCAATGGTGGCTCACGCTGCTGCTGACACTGAAGAGCAACGTACAGGTGTGTCGATGCCCTGAGCCTGTTGTCCAGTGCCTTGAATCACTTGTTGTTATTGCTGCTCCGTTTGTATTTTTCTAAGCATTTGTGTTCCACCAGCACGCTCAGAGTGAGTACTCTCGAGGGGGAATTTCCTTCCTGATAAACAATTCTGCAATGTGATTCAGCAGGAAGGATGTGGTGGTTGAGGCACTGGATGGGGATTTGGGAGACATGGGTTCTGTTCCCAACTCTACCACAGTCGGGATGTGATGAGTGGAAGGGCAAGCAAACACAGAGGAGGAGCTGTTTAGCTACGGCAAAAACATACTTTCACGTGGGCTGTTTGTCCACTGTTGAAGTTAAAGAGGTCATTTTTTTGTTGTTTGGTTAATCAAGTAAATAGTGTTAGAGACTCCTGTTTGTGCAATTCGAATCTGAAAGCTGATCTTGACCTATTCCAGGAATCCAGATGTTGTTTTAACTACATGTTGTTTCAGCTTGTGTGGGATTTCAAATGCCACTTTTTGGTGTTTCTTGGTTGACTTAATTCCCAACTGACCATTTAGCTCTCTGATCTTCAGGTGCCATACTGTGACTTCTATGCTAAGTTGTGGTTGCACGCAGGTTCTCCACTGCCTTGCTTAGGTACAAAGTCTACAGACTACACACAATGTGAGGTCCTTTGTCACACAAGGTTGATAGTAACACCGTGGTTTTTCTTTTCAGAAGCAAGAGCTTGGGCTGCTAACTCTGCGCTGTAGACCACTCAGCTCAGCATCCCGATTTGGTGACGCCTTTGGGAGGATGAATCAGGACGGTGACTCAAGTGATCAGCCCATGGGTGAGTTTTCTGCTTGTCCAAGTGTTTGCTTATCTTCCCCTGCCCTTCAGCATGATTTGCTTTCCGTTTATTTTCCTTAGTGCTGCTGAAGGAGAATGCTGAGTCACAGATACAGCAAAACCTGTGAATTCAGTGCTAAATTGCGTGCCATGAAGGTTACTGGATCTTTGAGGTTTCCTGGTCCACGTCTATATGTCAGCATTCTTAGAACTGTATTCCAGGTTGAAACTTTTTATATCCGCTGTTTTTATAACTTCTCACCAATTCAGAAGAACACATGATTTTTATTACTGTGCATTGCACAACTCATTCAGATTTTATCCATAGTTCAGTTTTCTCATTAATTGCTTTTGTAATTGCTTTGCTTTATAAAGTAGAGCCCAGAGAAGATGCACACACAAACCATTTCCATGTAGGTCCCCTGAAGTTTCAGAGACAGGGTCCTTGCTGGAGAGGTTGAATGGACAGGAATTTGTTACTTACTCTGGCTCAGTCCGGCCATAATTTTCCTCTCTTCTTCCATCCCCATCTTTGGTTGTTGGAATTCAGCATCATCTGGTGCTTCTGGCAGTTCCTGGGAAGGAGAAGGGCCCAGGAGGCGTGAGGCAGAGGCAATGCCTGAGGCCTCCCAGGCTCTCGCTCAGCTCTGTGCTTTTTTGGATGTGTAGAAACGGGCATTCTTCCTTCTGACGCGAGGGCTATTTTTTGACAGTTTCCATTGTTCCCTACTCTTTGTTAATGGGTGAGGTCTTTTTGTTTGATTCCTTTTTCAGAAATAGAGGCTGTTATGAGAGCTGTCTGCTCACAGGTTTGGGGAATTTTCTTTTGTTGTCAAGAATCCTGAGAGTTTCTTCCTCCCTTTTTCAGAATTGCTTGGGCAAACCCATCCAGACAGTATCTGCCAGAAGGGATTGCTGGGACAGTGAGGAAAGTGGTCCCCGTAGCTGCCCCCCCGTGCCGTGCTCTTGCTGTCCCAGCCCATGTGGCTGTAGCAGAGCAGGGTGATCAGTTTGGGGTTCTGAGCACCTGCCTGCTCTAAAGGACTTACTGTTGTCTGTGGGTTTGAATCTGGGAGTCAAGAATGGAAAGTCTTCGGAAAATTTCTGTGGTGATGTGGAATATCTGTTCTTTAATAGTCTGCACGTGTTTTTGTCACTATGAACAGGTGATGATTACACGTCAGGATATCGTGCAGCTTCATGAATCGTCTGCATAAGGACCCAGAGCTTGGGTGTCTGGAAAAAAACATTCAAGGAAAGTTTCTATAACACAAACCATCCTGGATAGGCAGGAGGAATGTATAGATCGTGTGGTCAGAATATTCGCTGATAGCTCATTGCAGCATTGTTTTTTGTAGAGGTAAAAAATGTTAAACTTCAAGTTTTGATCCACTCTGTAAAACAGACAGGGGAGTGAAGCTGCTGAGAGGGACACGTTTCCAAGGAACTACCACCCAGAGAAGCTGTGGCTGCCCCATCCCTGGAGGGGTTCAAGGCCAGGCTGGATGGGGCTTGGAGCAACCTGCTGTGGTGGGAGGTGTCCCTACCCATGGCAGAGGGTTGGAACTCGATGATCTTCAAAGTTCCTTCCAACTCTAACCATTCTATGTTTCTAGATTCTACTCGGGTAGATAGATTTTAAACCTTCTGATGAAGTGCTTAGTGCTGGTTACTCTTGGAACCAAGATACTGGGTCAAACAGATCTGACCCCCTCATGATTCATATGTTGACTGAAGATCCCAGTCTTCAGTCCTGGACCTCCATTTGTTTGGTGCCAGCAATGCTGCTCTGTAGTTTTACATTGTTGGTTCATTTCATTATCTAAGCCTTGCTACTACTGTGGCTATACTTAGAGAGGAAGGATATTATAGTCTTGTGAAAGATTAAATTATTTTTACTGTAATCCAGCTGGAAGGGCAGTACTTTTCTCAGGGTAAGAGACAGCCAAGGTTTTTCCCATTCTGTCCTCCCTGTGTTTGCAGGAAGGAAGTGCTCGCAAAGGCCCCCTCGGCTTCCTGTTGGCTTTGGAGCACATTTCCAGACACAACCTTCTCCACCATCTATCACCCAGCCCAGCCAAACAATCAGGAAGCAGCGGGAAAAACACACGTCTTGCATAAACACTTTGGAGGCAGCGTGAGCGCAAGCCCCGGGGGCTGGTGCCCCAGCCGGTTTGATCCGTCATCCGTGTCTGGCAGCAGGTTACTGGGGATCTTCTTCCCTTCCCTTTATAGTCAGGTACTTTGATAATGAAAATTCCCCTCTAGAAAAAACAGCCTCTCAAAGAAAAAGAAGAGAAAAACAAGGAAAGAGCTGATGTTTAGTAAAGAAGCCACTGCCCTGACAGGCTGTGGAGCCTTAAGCCACGGAAGGGAGCGGGGATGCTTTCAGTCCGGAGCAGCCCTGGGGTGATGGGTCTGGCCTCAGGGGAAGGAAGTGACTGGTCTGGTGTGAGGGAGGCAGAGGCTTCTGTCAGGTCCTGAGGGCAGGGCTGCAATGAGGAACACTATCTGTGATGCCTTAAAGAAGAAGGAAATAAATGAGGAGGAGACCTCACCTTTACATGAGTCATCTTTGCTGAGTATGATTTTGTGCCTCTCTCCAAGAAAAGGCTCAGAACTGAAATGTGATCTTTTTCTTGTGTTACTGGTTCTGTTTAAAGAGCTGCATTATAATATTTAGATAATATTTTCAGACCTGTCTGCTCATGTCACCTTCTTTTAATATTCCTTAAGACAGCTATCTGGGTTTATTTTTTTCAGTGTGACTTCAATAATCTCACCAGCTTTGAGTTGGGAATTCCATTTTGGTTCTGGTAGCAAAAGCCTGCAAAGGTTGGCTGTTGAGAGATAATGAGCAATCACTGAAACGCTCAAGATCACTGAGTAATCATATTGTACAACTGGATATGGCAGAATATCGAGAGTCTAACTTGATGGAGAAACAACTTCTCCATATTTGAAGCTTAATTTTCCCTATCTGTCTTACCTGGATGCTTTATGTGTAAGGTTGAGCACCTGGGTCAGTCGTTCTGGGTGTGAGCATCCACAGAGACAGAGCCCTGTCTGCGTCACCGTGTTCTCACCCTGAATTTTCCAGGAGGTGTTTTGGAAGCCATTCTGTTGTTCTCTGGCCTGAGATACTCCAAAGCTGCCTCCCATTAGGTTGTGTCCAACAGCAAGAGCACTGGTTTGTACTTGGGAGTGGAAGGAGGGGGATGGAACAACTCCCCGCCAACCAGTGCAGTTCTGCCTGGCCTCCTGTTTCACATCTTGAACTGTGCTCTGTGTTTGAGCCTCCCCATCAGCAAAGCACAACAGCATGTAAATGGACAGGGAGTTAAAACATCTCCAAGACTTCTCTGTTTGTGTCGTTGGAAGTTTGGAGATAAAATTCAAGTCAGAGTCCAACTAAATGCAAGGGAAACAAAGCTGGTGAGGGGTCTGGAGAATAAGTCTCATGAAAAGGGAGCTGGGGATGTTAAGGCTGGAGAAAAGGAGGCTGAGGGGAGACCTTCTGGCTCTTTACAACTCCCTGAAAGGAGGGTGTAGCCAGGAGGGGTTGGTCTCTTCTCCCAAGTCACAGGCCACAGGACAAGAAAAAACGGCCTCAAGTTGCGCCAGGGGAGGTTCAGATTGGAGATCAGGAACAATTTTGACACGGAAAGGATTATTAAGCCTTGGAATGGGCTGCCCAGGGAAGGGGTTGAGGCACCATCCCTGGAGGGATTTAAAAGCCAGGTTGACAGAGTGCTGAGAGACAGGGGCTAGTGATGGTTTTCATCAGAGTTCGGTTGATGGTTGGACTAGATGATCTGAAATCTCCCTTCCAACCGTGACAGCTCTATGATTCTATGATTCTCGATGGTGTATTTAAAACTTACCCTGAACTTTCAGTGGTTGCTCATAGAGTAAGAAAACACTATTTTGTGGGCCTGGGATTTTTTTGAATGAACTAACACTACAGAATCTCTTCAGCCTCTCCTCTGGCTTTTCTGTCTGAAAAAGCCTGCTCTCAGGGATTTCTGCCGCGGGACTGTCTCTGCAGCATGCCCAGCGTACTTGGGGTCACAACAGTATTTACATAAGGCTATGTTTTGTCAAAGTCGGGATGAGGGTAGGCTCTAGAAATAAAGAAAGAGCATGTTGTTTCAGTGATAAGGTTTTCGGGCTGGAGTTGTGGAAGTAATTGGTGAAGACTTTCCGGAAGCAAATTGCGTACTACTGAAATCTGGCCACTCTGACCCCGCATACACACTGGGCCATGTGGTGGGGTTTGTAATAAATCTTTCAGTGCAATTTATGGTTTTTTATACTTTTTTTTATCCTGTGAAAAAACAAGAGAGTAGATCCTAACAATCTTGATAAGCAAAAAAATCCCCAGCTCCATGCTGGCTACCTGCACAAGCACCGTGTCTGCCCAGCCTGATGTGCTTTTTGGTGGTTATTTCATTCCTTCTCTGTTTCACATTTTTATTGTCCTTTGTCTGGGCTTGCTACAGGCCTGAGGTGGGGAGTGAGCTCCTCAAATGCCTTTAGGATAGTCCGTGAGACCGAAATGATTGCATATTTAAAGTCTTTTCAGAATACAGTATTACGGAGTCCTCATTTAAAATCTGAAGGTGTTTCTGAAACCTTAATGATTCTTTATAGATCTTCTAGAAATGCCCGTTTATAACACCAATTGAAAAAGAAAAGAAGGTAGAAATTGCCATGTGTGGGAAAGATAATAAGCAGCAGTAATAGTTGTTTGTTTATGGAAAGACTAAAAAACCCAAAAACCTTACCCATCCCCTAGGGCAGTGGCCTAGAGGTAAAAACAGTCTGGTTTCCCCACTGGTCAGATGCCGTCAATTGAAGTTGTCAACTTTAAAAGAAAAAAAGCAAAACTCAGCAACTGAGTTTCAGGTCCTGCCGTAGACCCAAGTCCCCAGACAGTTTGTGGCATTTGGCAGTCTCATTTCCCTGTTTTGTGGAAGTATTCATCTTCCCCTTTGTGAAGCTGCTTGACTCTATATGGGAAAGTGCTCCCATTAACAGCATGCAAAATTTCTTAATTTCCTTCTAGAAAATAATTTATTGTGTCTTTTCTTGTCCTGGCCATCCTGTTTGGAGGAAGAAGACATGACTCTAATGGGTAGTGGGTGCAATTCTGCTCAGTTCCTACATGCACCTATCGATCTCTTATTTATTTTATTAATCTAATTATGCACTGCGACTGCAAGGGGTTAAAAAAAAGAGACAGGGCTGTGATTTATTGACAGTGTCCTTTTCAAGTAGAAGAGTGCCAAATGGAAATCCATCCCCCTCACTCAGCGATGCCGGGACCGCGGTGGGACGGCAGTGACACCATCAGATGTGCTGAAACCCGCAAGGCAAAGCGCCGCCGCGCCAGGGGAGACCACTGAGGTGTTCAAGGTGTTTATTTTCGAGATCCTGTGGCTGGGAACACCAGTGATTCTCAAAGAAGTGAAAGCGGGCAGGGACGCCTGAGCCCCTTTGACGTGTGCTGGTGGCTGCCATGGTTTGTGGCTCCCGGGAAGAGAAGTCCTTGGGACTGCCAGGGTCTCTGAAAAGAGAAAGAAATGGGATTGTGATGGTAGGTGCTGTTTGCCCAGGGATAGGAAAGCACCGTGTGACTGAGAAGGATTATGTTTAGGTTGGAAATGTGCTCATATGACCTAAACTGATAGATAACAGAGAAGTTTTCTATGAGTTGCCTGCTGGCCTCTACATTCCTCTTTGCCAGAAGGAATGGAGTGTAGGAGCTGCTTCCTCCTGCTCTGGTTCTTTCACAGAAATCCGGAGCAGACAAGGGTCAGGTTGAATCCACCAGTCCCGAAGAACCTTCACAACCTATAGCAAGGTCCAGGTGACAAACGCTGGAGTAAAGGCATACTGTTAAATCAAGCAAGCACTGATTATGAGAGACACTAGAGGGGAAATTGTCCTACAACCCAGTGCTGTGTAACTGCCTCTTGGAGCCTTGAGGGACCACAGGGTTTTCTACATCCTCTGTCCCTGGCTCTCGAGGTGCATTCCTCTACTCCAGTGTGTACAGAACCCGCAGGGTGATGTGTGCTATGGGAGTGGGGGGCTTGCCTGCAGATGTAGCTGCAGATCTTCTCCCCCCCTGCCAGTGTCTGCCCCTCCAAAAAAGAGTTCGGGAGTAAAAACGCAGCCTGTGTTGGTGCGCAGGGAGAGAGGCAGGACTCCTCCCCAGCAGGGATTCGTTTGTGTTTTAGTGGGAACTATGGGGCAATAGAAATGTCCTGCTCCCGGTCTGAAGCAGTGTTTGCTGAGTGTGATTGTGCCTTCTTTTAAATTAAACTATTTTGCAAGCACTTCCTTCCTGCATTTCTCAGAAGGAGGGAGGGGGGTGTGCAAAGAATGTTTAACTGCCTTTGACGGAGGAGGAAAGCTGAAGAAAACAAGAGATGCAATCCTAACTACTGACCTTTTACTTGAGCTTGGTGATGTTTTTCAGCAGCAGAGCCTCCAGGGAGTAACAGCATCCTCCTTGCTATTGTGCTGCCTGCCCAAAAAGGGGGCTAAAGTTCAGCTTTTATGATGTTCTCACTCTGGGCTTGTGGGAAAAAGGCCACATTCCCTTTCTTAGGTCATATGAGTGCAAGAGATGACAGAGTCCTACAGTCTAACCCCAGGGCATTAGGCCAGTTCAGAATGGGATGGGGATAGACAGCTTGGTAAATATGCAGCCAGCTTTTTCTCCTTACGGAGATTCACAGCAGGTGGGAGGGTAATTTACATTGTTAAATTAAAAGGCACTGATTTATTTCATGTTGGTGTGTTATTGTTTCATAAAAGTGCATGAGTTGCCATTAGTCATAATGGATTCTTGCACTTTATTGTTAAATACTCCTTTTCCACTTTGGTAGACAGTTACTGGAAATGAATGTTATCCACCAAGACAAAAACATGAGGCAAATAAGCATAAAACAAAACCCCAACCTCCTCCCCAACAAACCACAGGTTTTTAGGGAATCCTCCACAGTTTTGAAGGCTGAGATTATTGCAGTAGGTGTGTTCCCAAATTGTGCTCCTTCTCCGTCAGGCTGTTTATTCCCCGTACCACATGGCAGGGTCTAGCAGAGAGTCATGGGTCCCTTTGCTCACTGGTTCAGATCAGGCTCCCCATCTCATAGGTGCCACTTTGTCTTTTGCTCAGCACCGTGGCAGGTGACTGTCACCAGCTCCCTTTAGCAGCTTCTGATGCTTCTACCCGTTGAGGTTCCCTTCAGCTCTGTTGTTGAAGTTTTGTTCAGTAGATATTGAGCTGGTGTTTCTAAATGGCACGATCCTGGCTCTGGAGGGATGGTAGTGCTTCCCGAAGAGCTGAGCAGAGGAGGATCTGCCTGGAAAGGGTGCCCATCTTAAAGATACATACTGTTTTAAAGTTCCTATAAGACATACTCTTTAAAAAATAAGCGTGGATGATGCTGACATCCTTCTGTGCATCTGCACCCTTTCAGCAGCGCTTGCTTCTCCCACCGATGGTGCTCAAGGTGGTGCAACATCTCAGCCTGGCTGTGCTGTGCTGCTCCCAAAAGCGATCCTGTCTGGTGGCTGGTGAATGAGATTTACCTTAAGTTGGAGCCTTCTCTTTTGCACTGCAGAGCACAAACTCATTGTTGTACAAAGCTACCCTGCAGGTCACTGGAGAACGTGCATCGCTACCTATGAGATAACCAGTAAAGCCTATCTGTGGATGTGTGTTTTGGCAGAACAGAGTGAATTGGAAGTGCTGACTGGTTTACTGGCTTAATTGCAACTGCAAGGGAAAGGTCTCGCTCCCTGTCCTTCTCGCTCATGCCCTCGTGCCCAGTCCTGGCTCTGTGAGTCATCCTCTGGGCTCCAGCGCTGCTGCCCTGGACCTTGCACTGAGCTGGTTCAATTCACTGGCCCAGCAAGATCTCATCCATATTTTGGCTGAGTTGGTTTATTGCCAGCAGCTCAGGTGGGACTGTCGTCACAGGAGCAGAGTCTACAGGAGCTGGGGCAGGGAAGCATTTCCGTGGGGTGAGCTGCTGAGGGGGGAGGGCTCAGGTGGGTCGGTGCGACTGCACGCCCATGCGATACGCAGAAGAGGTAACGAGGACGAGTCACTTTGTCTTTGCACTGGCAAAGTGGTGAAATGCAGCCAGATAGTAATGCAAAGTTCTTGAAATAACAGGTCAAAGCACACCTTTGGGTGCTGTTCTATGGGAGCAGACATGGTAGGTGTCCCCCACTCAGTCCTGTATCCACCTTCCCGGGTGCCACACACCCAGAGGGTGTGACTGTGGCGAGGTGAGGGCCAGCTCCATGCACCCCGATAACATTGACCCTTGACTTTGTGGCATCTCCCAGTGACTGACTCTCCAAGTTGGTAAATACCTGGTGTGCAGGCAGGTGTTTGGTTGTGGAGGAGAGAAACGAGGTACTTGGAGTTGCGCAGTCATAGAGTCATAAAATTGTCACGGTTGGAAGGGACCTTTCAGATCATTGAGTTCAACCATCAATGGAACTCTGATAAAAACCATCACTAACCCCGGTCACTAAGCACTCTGTCAACCCGGCTTTTAAATGCCTCCAGGGATGGTGCCTCAACCCCTTCCCTGGGCAGCCCATTCCAAGGCTTAATAATCCTTTTCATGTCAAAATTGTTCCATTCTAAACACAACTTGAGACTGTTTCCTCTTGTCCCATGGCCTGTGACTTGGGAGAAGAGACCGACCACCCCAGCTACACCTTCCTTTCAGGGATTTGTAGAGAGCGAGAAGGTCTCCCCTCAGCCTCCTTTTCTCCAGGCTGAACACCCCCAACTCCCTCAGCTGCTCCTCTTAAGACGCTTTCCAGACCCCTCACCAGCTCCATTGCTCTTCTCTGGACCCGCTCCACTCCCTCAATGTCTTTTTTGTGGGCAGGGGCCCAAAACTGGACACAGCACTCAGGGTAAGGCCTCACTGGTGTCCAGTACAGGGGGACAATTGCCTCCCAAGTTCTACTCGCCACACTGTTCCTGATCCAGGTCAGGATGCTGTTGGCCACTTTGGCCCCCTGGGCACACTGCTGGCTCATGTGCAGCTGGCAGGTGACCAACAGTCCGAGGTCCTTTTCTGCCAGGCAGCTCCAGCCGCTCTGCCCCAAAGAGTCTACCAGTTCTCTGGCATTTCTGGTTCTCAGGGTGAGTGTTGGAGTACAATTCCTGCTGGGAAAACAGGCTTGAGGAGGAGGTTTGCCCGGAGTTTTGTTGCAGGTTGGAGTTGGACCCTGGAGATGAAGCCCATGGGCAGTGGCATTCACGTGACCCCAGCAGGGTATCTGATCAGGGCAGAATCACAGTTCTTATAGCCAACTTGAAAATTGGTTAATATGAATCTATCTTTCTGGCTTACCAATGTTGATTTTCATCGACAGAAGAAGCAGCTGGTGGCTGGCTGGCGTGGTGTAGCTGCTGGATCCCCCCTCTTGCCCCACTGCCCAGTCCCCACCAGCAGCTTCAGTGGCTGTGGAGGAGCAGCCGACCCTTTTGACTTCCAGGGGGGACAGCTGTTACACAGGATTGTAGGCTTTGGCTCTACAGATCATTCATTTAACCTTATTTAATTTTGCCTAATTTGAGGAGGTATCTCTTCTTTTTCTTCTGGATCCTCTTTGTACCGAGCTACACAGGCATTAAGAGGAAGAATTTTTCTAAATTGTTTGTTTGATTCTTGGGGGAAAAAGAAATGAAGTTTTATCATCAGTTTTTCCCTCCCCAGGGCTCCACCTCAGCAAAACCTGTAAAGCAATTTTCAACTTCTCCTTGAAGCAGTCTGTCGCAAATCGTCAGTAACTCAGCACAACAAGAGTTCACGCAGTTCAGAGCTTTCATGATGAGAGAAGCTTTCCTTGGGATTTTTAAAATGTCCTAGACACAATTAAAAAATTTCTCAGCGAGGAGAGTGCAAGCTGGGGACTCTCCAGCAGATGTAATCACTCAAGGAAAACTTTGTTTGGCTTGGCCGGGTCCTGCCTTCGTTCCCTGCTCTTTCATCTGCTGCCGGTCTTTGTCTTTCGCAGTGTCTCTCTGTTCTTCTCTGTCTGTCTGTCCCTCTCTCCATCTGCCCTGTGTCCCCTTGCAGGGGATCAGTGCTACCCTGGCTACTCCCAAGCCAGACAGGGAGACTGAACAAGGAACTTCGGCTGTCAGGAGGCCCTGTGGTCACCCACTTCCTAGAATTAAAGGCTGGGAGTTGGCCTGTAAACCAGCCAAGCCCAGACAATGATTGGGTTTCCATTTTGTTCCTTTGATACCCACTTAAACATGTGCATCGAGTGAGAAAACAGAGTTTACATAGAAGTAAGTAGAAATCCACCTTCTTGTACAGATCTCTTCTACCTTGTGTCTTCTGGCATGGATAGCGCAGGTGGCAAAAGTCACCCGTTGTTTCCTAAAGCACTTTGGAAATCAGACCTGATTTATGAAGGACATCCCAGCTGTGGTGTGGGGTTTTGGGGAGCCCTGAAAAGATGGGGTTGGTGCAGCTGGAATCCCAGAGGGCAAGAGACAAACATGTGGCAGCACCTGGTACAGCTCGTGGGGACACACAGAGTCCCTGTGGTCCCTGCCAGCCAGGAGGGTCTGTGCTTCACAGGGGCTGCACATGGGGTTCCCGGAGCTGCTGGTATCAGACTGGGACAGGTCAGAAGGAACTGTTAAAACATATGGATTCATACTGATGGGAAAATGAGGGAGGCTGGGATTTGGCACCTCTTCTCTTTCCTTGGGGGTTCTGCTGGGAGACTGGGGGTGAACGGCTTGCCCATGGAGGGAAGAAGTGCAGCATCTTCTTGCCTCATAAACTGTAACATATAGCCCAAGGTGAAGTTTTTTAAGGACACCACCACCAGCTGTCTTTGAGGAAACACAGGCTGTGAGCTGCTCTGTGTGACAGGGCTTCCTCCGGGGCATGTCTTGGTGGCATCGTTGACTTGTATGGAATTACTGAGGTGGTCACAGTAGGGACTGTAAAAGGGTTGCATTTGGGAGATCAACACGTCCCCGGCTTCGGGCAAGTCTGACGGGGGAGATTTCAAAGACCCTCATTTGAAATGTCTTTGCAATAAAGAAAGTGGTGGTGGAGGAAGGTGACTACTTGGAAAAGATTTCAGGTAACTGCAGGTCACAGGCACATGCAGAGTTGTTCAGGTGGCTTTGTCTCAGGCTCGGTGATGTTTTTGCAGTGCCAGGGGAGCCAGCCCAGGCTTCCTAATGTGTTTGCTCTGGTGCTCCTGGAGATCCCAAGCTGGCTTCTCCTGACCCAGCTGCGATCTGTTGTGGCTCGTAAAGCCTGTTGCAGCTCCTGGTCTGGGGACGCTCTAGATGGTACACAGCGTTCTTGAAGATATTGCATTCAGGCACATCTCACACCACCTGATGGAGCTGCTGTGGTGGTTCATGGCACTTCCATCCTGTAATCCCTGGTACCTGCATGGTGCTCTCGGTGGGGAGCCGTCTCAGCCCACCTCCTCCAGCTCCCCACCGCTCGCTTCTTTAAGCTGTCACCGAGTCTGTGAATTTATTATCCTTCACTGCAATATCTGCTTGTACTCATTTTCTATTTCAAGAGGTTTTACATTCTCTGTTACATCATTATTATTCCACCCATGTGCTCAAAGAGCTCTGTGGTGGCTGCTGTACCATAAACTGGTATTCATCACACCAGGTGTTTGGAGCCGGGTCCTGTGCCTGGCCGTGCACAGTGAGACGTTGTACACGTTGATTGGAGCACAGGGCACCTGGTCTGGTTCTTCCGAGGCAAATGATGACATGCAAAAGACCATAATGAGTATCATATTTTAAATTATATGTGTTTTAAATAGGTGAAACTATGAAAAAATAAGTATGTGAAAGATTGTTTGACACTTATCAGATAATTCTTGGACAACCCAAGCCAAAATATTTAGCAATATTAATTTTGCAGTGAGGCTGAAGACTGAGGAGACTTTAACTCCAGCCCATGGTAATTCCTAAACAGGAATTACCCCTCAGGAAGGTCAGGCTAAAACATGCTATCCTTCTCCTTCGTTATTTTCCTTTGATTTCATGTAAACCATTCTGCTCTGAGTGGTTTGTATGCTCCAAATGTCTCCAAAAACACAGAGGGGTATCCCACTTCCAGCCTCTCACCTGGCCCTTCCAGCATCCTTACTCAACATCCCATTCTTCCTTCTGCTGGCAATTAGTTTCCCAAGCTGTGCTTTTAGCTTTTTCCAATATTCCCATCTCTGAGCTTACCTTACCCTCTCTCCCTGCTTCTGGGGAGCTCTCTTTTCCAGAGCAAAAGGAGCGATGTGTTAAAGCAAATGCTAGTTCCCGCTGGGTCACCCACTGCCGGTTCAGGGGCTCATTACTGTTCCCTTGCTGTCACTGCCTGCCTTGCCCATAAATACGGGCAACAAGGGCTTGGGGTTGAAGAGCAGGTTCTTTTCCCCTGCTCCAGAACCACCCCTGGATGATGGTGTTTTTTGGGGTGTGAGCTGATTTCTGCTTTAATCTGTGGAGTGCTGCTGAGCTGTACCGGCTCCTGTTCATTAGTGCAGAGCAGTGATTGCAGCACCACGCTCTGCTCTCTGCTCTGGGCACGTTGCAAGTTCTCTCATCCATAAAGTTGGATCAGGAGTGAGAAGGTTCCCTCTCGGGCACCAGTGGACATTTACCTGTGATGGTTACTGAGGTTTAATGAGAGGCCTGAGAAACCCCTATGAGATGGTTCTCATTGCCACAAACCTCTCTATAACCCAGCCTGGCTTCACTGTCTTGCAGCAGGATCTTTGCAGCACCCAGTTCTCTGTAGCCCACCCTGCCAGTGTCCCTGGACTGAACCTGGTTTTGGGAAGCAGCAGGATATTGCACACTAAGCTGTTTTTCTCAATTTCGATTCAGCGTGTGACTCGGTATCTCACACTAAAAAGACTTTCCATTGGTATTCACGGCTCATGTAACAGCTCCTCCACTGTTTCCTGTGGGTTCAGAGGGAAAGGATCTTTCCATGCATAATTTAATCACATTCAGCAGTGCAGTGGTTGGATTTTTTTTTTTCCCCACAGAAAATCTATAGCATCTTGTTAGTTCAGTCTTACAGCTTTAGCAATGCCAGTGGGGATGCTTATCTCGCTATTCAGATAAACACCTCTCAACATCCTGTTTTTCTTATGTCATACGAACAGGAAGAGAACGATTGTTTGAGATGTGCGTCAGTCAGAACTGTAACCAGGCAGCCACCTTACCCTCCCCGTTGCCATAGAAACCAACAAATCTCTTCAAACATGTGTGTGCTGGGCTGACAGGTACCTTTCTTTCCTGCTGAACCTCCTAAGAGCCATAACTTTGCAAGTCAAGTGTAGGACCTCTCAAAGATACCATTTTATTATCTAAGAGGGTGCACCTATAAATTCTGCAGGTGGGTGGCCATTGCTACGTTAACTGCAGGAGCAGTGACATCTCTTATCCACTCTTATCCAGTACTAGAAACACTGGAAAAGCTGAAGGCAAGCTGTTGAGTCTGTGGTGGCTCCATGTGAAGCCCTGGGCAAGTTTTCAGCTGAACCCATGTCTGAAGTCTGTAGAGGGTCCTGAAGAAGATGGTTTGAGCCAGATGTGTGGGAAAGCATCTGGCTATTTTGCAATCACTTCCCGGTGACCTGGGAAGCTTTGTGCAGGGAAGGAGCAGCTTCAGCATTTGGGGCACGCCTTGGAGTAACCGGAACCATTCCTGGCACCTCAGCATGGGATTCTTAAAAGCAGCAACAGGAGCAGGAATATGCGTGAAAAATATGTTATTTGATGATGCTTGCTTTCTCTGGCAATACTGAGTGTGAGTACTGGAGGCAGAGTTTTAATGGAATCCTCTGAGATGTAATTAGCTATAGAAAGAGGAAGGAATTTTTTGCTGTAGGAATGTTAGTATTAATTTCTTCAACATGAAGCAGCAGTTGCGCTCTGCCATGGAGAGTTCCATTCAGCCTGGAGAAATGGGTCTTCTCTGCTTCATTTACTTGAGGCTTATAATTTTGTTATAGATAACCAGAAGAGAAGCCAAAAAGCTGCTTCACAAGTCATATTTTTGATTAGAAGAAAGTGATGACATTTTCTACAATTAGCATTTAAAGTCAATCCGCCTGGGTCACTGCACTGCCCGACGAGAGTGTGGGTCGTGGTACCCACGTCTGCCCTCCCTGCGTGGCTGGAACTTGTATCCCATCTTCCCAGGCAGGAGAGGAGGAGCAGGAGGGATGGGAAAAGGAGGAATGCACAGAGCTGGTGATGGTGTTGGAGGCATCATCTCTTGAAAACACTCCCTGGGGGACAGAAAATAAGCCAGCTGTGCCCGGGAACTGCTGGACTGGAAGGGGTGATGGCTGGTTACCCGCTGTCACCTGTGCCTCGAAGGAATAACCAAGGGAAGAGCCAAGAGGAATGGCCGAGGAAAGAGGGAAAAGTGAATTTTCCAGCAAGAGGCTTCAGGAAGGTGGGCGGTAGGTGGTGACTTCCCAGCCACAGTGCAGCGTGATGCTGGGCACCAGCATTCATGAGCAAGGAGGTGATGGTGCCTCTGTCCCAGCCACTGGTGAGGCCTCACCTCAAGGGCTGTGTTCAGTTCTGGGCCCCGGAACTGAGGTGCTGGAGCATGTCCAGAGGAGAGCCACCAAGCTGGTGAGGGGTCTGGAGAACAGGTCCTGTGAGGAGAGGCTGAGGGAGCTGGGCATGTTGAGTTTGGAGAAGAGGAGGCTGAGGGGAGGCCTCCTTGCCCTCTACTGAAAGGAGCGTGTAGAGACGTGGGTGTTGGCCTTTTCTCCCAAGGGAATAATGACAGGACCAGAGGAAATGGTCTGAAGTTGGGGCAGGGGAGGTTTAGACTGGATCTTCGGAAGAATGACTTTACTGACAGGGTGGTCAGGCACTGGAAGGGCCTGATGAGGGAGCTGGTGGAGTCACCATCCCTGGAGGTGTTTCAGAAAGGTATAGATGTGGCACCTCAGGGGATGCTCTAGTGGCCGAGACTGCTGGGTTGGGTGATTTGTTTTGTGGGGTTTGGTTTTGCATGGTGGGGTTTTTTTGTTTGTCTTGTTTTTGTTTTGGGTGTTTTTCTGTGGTGTGTGTGTATGGGTGGACTCGATGATCTCAGAGGTCCTTTCCAACCATGAAAATTCTGTGATTCAGCATTTGAGAGTGAGAGGTGAAATACTGCTGGGGAGTCGATGAGTGCATCTTTCTTCTACCTTCCCCAGTGCTCAGAATGAAGATGGGGAAATCAACACAAAAAAGAGGCATTTGTACACAATTCCTACAAATCTGCATTCCGAAAAAATTAGCAGAGATAAAATCTGCAGCGATAGTTCTCTCAGTTTTCTGTCTCTTTCCTCCCAGCAGATCTGCTAAGGCTAAAAATACCCATGCACTGGGGAGATGACACTGATATGTCCTTGCAGACTTAGGCTTTCTTTGAGTTTTGTTTTTTAACGAATGGGAAAGATCCATACAAGTTTTAATGCACATTGAGTAGACCACATGAAGAGGAGCTCACACAGATACTGGAAACCTGCAAATTATGAACTAAATGCTAAATAAAAGCAGTACGTGGCAAAACATAACATGCTCTTAAATTTCTTAGCCTTGTTCCATCAAGTTGTGCCTCCCTCCTTCAATTCCACCTTTGTCAAGCTTTGGGCAATAAAAGCTGTGGGCTTTTTCCTTGCTGGAAAAGTTAGTTTCAGTTGTGACTGCAAGATGCTGCTCTTGTCTCTAACACCCAGCATGAACTGGAGTTTGGCCTGGGCTGACAGCTGGCTTTCCCAGGGAGATCTCTGCACCAAGGGAAGAACTGGAGCTGTCACCATAACCCAGCTCCAGAAGAGAAACTCCCAGAAAACTTGGAGGTGCTGCAGTCTTGATTTCACCCCCTCATTTTCTACCAGGAGAAAACTGCTCGGTGTATTAAGATCTACAGAAGCTGTTGATGTTCCTCTCCTAAACAGAACTTATCCATGTTTTCCAGCAGTGTTGTACAAGAGTTTCCTGCAGAGTTTCCCCATCCCAGGCGAGCCGCAGCCCTGTGCTCCCATGAGAAGGGTCAGTTGCGCCTTTATTTCCTTGGCTAAATAAGCTGGAGCCCTCACAACATGGCAGGAAAGTGTTTCCCTCCTCTGTGACATGAAATTTGGGGTGTCTTTTGAATGTTCTGGTAAAAGCATATGATGGTACAACTTAATAGAAAGCCCACGTGAACCCTAGCTTGCATGGAACTCTCCTTAATTTAAGCAGAAATTGAGCATTAATTAAAAAATGGGCTTAAAAATTCAGGATGTGGACCCAAGCTTCCTTAGTTGATGTGTATGGAAATTCTTTTTGACTTTGTCGGGTGAGAATTTCATCCCTAGAGCTGTGCCTTGAAAGAGATATTTAGGTTTCAAGCTTTGGCTGAAATTAGAGGATAGGTAAAAATACGTGGACTTCTCCAGCTGCAGGTCGGAGCCTGTGTGTTGGGAGACGGAAAGTGGCCCAAATGTTTTTAGCTGTGTGTTTTAATGTGTGCTTCAACACAGTCTAAATACTTTGCTAATATCAGGTCTCGGCATGTAGAAGTTTCTATTTTTACCAACAGTTTACTTCTCACTTGGACACTTACAGAACAAAGTTTCCCTGAACCTGATTGCCTGTCTTCAGTGATTGCAATGGTCTCAGCCAATAAAAAAAAAAAAAAA